>OZ010714.1:21423000-21573602 GCA_963932345.1 Ophion ventricosus
ACAAAATGCGATGAGATCCATCAAGAATCGCATCGAATTCTGTTCGATAATATGGGATTTCTTTAGGATTCAAATTGGATTCGTACATTGGATGCCAATGGGGAATCGCGATTAGAATCCAACGTTCGAGCGTGACATTTTAATATAGAGCGTCTGGAAAGTATGGGAATTCAATTGGATCCCGAAGACAATTTCCGCACGAGCGTATGAATATATATATATACAGGGTGTCCCTCTTTTCTCTGCCACCCGAAATCACTCGGTAATTATCGACGTCACAAAAAAATCTTCCAGCCAAAAGTTGTACGGTGTGAAGGGGACCATCAAATGCAACCAATTTTGTTCTATTTCGTCGGAGGCGCTGACGCACAGTGAAGGTCACCTCCACTTTCTAAAATGGAATGGTACATTTTTTTTCAACCATCTTGTGGAGCACCTCAAGCCGCATAAAAAACATTAGGGCGTCAAAGTCGTTCAAGGTCATTCAAGGTCAGTATCGATGAAACAAATCTAAATATCTCGGATATTTTTCGGACCACTTTTTCGAATTACCGGTACATTTTCAAATTATGAGTAGCTGTTATCCAAATTCGAAATCAAACTGAACGACAACCTCGATTGAGCCACATACGATACAGATTAACGCGGGTTGATAAATAAACAGAAGGTATTCGAAGTGGTTTCGATAACTACGATCTCCGATATCTCTCATTTCAAGCTAATTTCGAACACCTATTAAAATGAAATACAAATCTAAATATCTCGGATCACTACCAAATATTTGGTAGTAATCCGAGATATTTAAATGTGTATCATCGATACTGACCTTGAACGACTTTGACCCCGAATGTTTTTTATGCGGCTTGAGGTGCTCCACAAGATGGTTGAAAAAAATGTTCCATTTAAAAAAGTGTCGGTGACCTTCACTGTGCGGCAACGCCTCCACCGAAATAAAAAAAATTGGTCGCATTTCATGACCCCCTTCACACCGTACAACTTTTGTCTGGAACATTTTTTTGTGACGTCGATAATTACCGAGTTATTTCGGGTGGCAGAGATAAGAGGGACACCCTGTATACACAGGGTGTTAGGGAGGTAGTGCAGAGAACTAAAAGGGATGCTAGTGGAGGTCATGTAGGATCGATTTGAAGTAAAGTAGTTTCATCTGAAGTCTAACGGTTTTCGAGATATCTGCGATTTTCATTGTTTATAGGTCTTTTTCCGTGTTTTTGCACCAAACGACGAAACTCGTATAAGTTTATTACGTTAAATGTACAATACTTTGTGTTATTCATAATCTAGAAATTCTGTTTGTTCTATCGAATACAAACTTTATCGACTTTTTAATTTCCAGCAGTCAATATCCTCATGTAAATGTTTAAAATACCATTCCAACCAAACAAAATTATAACGGATATCTCGAAAACCGTTAGACTTTGGACAATACTATTTTAGGTCAAATCGATCCTAGATGACCTTCTTTTGCACCCTTTTCAGTTTTCTGCACTACCTCCCTAACACCCTGTGTTTGTGTGTGCGCGCGCGCGCGTGTGTGTGTGTGTGTGTACACTAGCTTCCGCCCGCGTGAAATTTCGCCCATGGAAACTTCATTACCGGTTGCACCCTTTATTACGAGTTGTTTAAAAAAAAATCCTAAATCGTGCGTTTTGAAGAATATTTATACCGAGTTTTAAGTTGATCCACGCAAGGAATACAATTTTCCATACAAACTTTTACATCCCGGTTTATTCTTTTAAGGGATAACACCACTCTAGCGGCAGAAAATAAGGCCTAACTTTGACAATTTATTTTAGGAGTATGAAAAAAGGAATAGGCTTTCTTAAACACATTAAGAGGGTTTATTTAACACATATTAAAGTATACAAAAAATGTATTCTAATTTTCATACAAAATGGCGGCGGCGACAGAGAGCCCATCTTGAAAAACGTGTTTTTTACAAATTGCTTCACGGGAGGACGGTTTTCTCGTAAAGTATAAGACCTGGAACAAAAACCAAAAAAAATATAATCTATATATTATTAGCTATGGGACTACGTAGGGATTTTTTTTTATCAATTTTGAAAAAATGGCGCACTTTGGAAGAAATAAATCGATTTTTTGCCCAAAAAATAAGCAGTCAATTGTTTACAAAGAAAAAGTTTACATTTAATCAAAAAACGGCTACGTACTCCCATAGAGAATGTAATTGTAAAGCTACTATCGAATTGTAAAGCTATTGTACGAGTTTAAAGTTGAAAATCGATAATTGTACCTTTAAAAAAAAATTCGCTACAGGACCAGTTGCATATTGTTTTTATGACCCCAAAGTATTTTTTAAGCAAAAAAAACGACTTTTCCAAAATCCTAGAGTGGTGTTATCCCACTCCCAAGGGATGATTTTCGAAAAATCCTTTCTCAGTGCACCTCTACGCCCTTTAAGGAATATATCTTCCGAATTTCATTGAGATAAAGGCAGATAAGTCGATTTTCCCCTACCCCGTTGCAACCCCAGTTAGGGGTTGTTCTAAAAAATCCTCAAATATGCGTTTTATTATTTGTTTTGAAGAATATTCATACCACGTTTCAAGTTGATACACGTAAGGAATACAATTTTCCATACAAACTTTTACACCCAATTTCATCCCCTTAAGAGTTTATTTTCGAAAAATGCTTTCTTAGTGCACCTCCACACCGTCTGAGGAATATACCATGTTTCAAGTTGATACTTGCAAGGAATATAATTTTCCATGCAAACTTTTACACCCAATTTCACCCCCTTAAGAGTTGATTTTCGAAAAATCCTTTCTCAATGCACACCTTCTAAGAAACAAACCGTCCAAATTCCATGTTTCTATCTTCAGCGGGTAAGGCTGTGCGTTGTCTATATGTCAGTCACGGAACTCTGTATGTATAGATATAGGGACACACGTTAGGATCCAGTTTCGATAGGCAACGTACATACGTCTACGTTGTAAGATGCAGGTCTATACTTTTTTGTATTCCATTCTAAATTCAGTACAGTTATTATCAATAGAATATTTCAAGTCTTGAAGAAATAGATTGTCGCTCCGTTCGGCGATCAAACCCATTCTTGTTCGTTCCGTACAATGAATGGCTTATTGAAAAAAAGAAGAAAAATAAATAAATTTTCTATCGCAGGCCCCTGCCTATTTTTTTTTTCTTAACGCTCCATATATACGCATCTCATATTGCTTGTATCGTAGTACAAGTCTTCCACAGCATTCAAACGAATTCGCTATCGAATAACCGTCATCGTTTTTTTTTTCAAAACGTCTCTCGCTGAAATAAAATACGGAATAGAGAGAGAGAGAGGGGGGGGGGGGAGGAGCGACCGTTCGAACTACATTTCACATTGTCAGACTGACTGGATCACAAAATTCTTCTTGCAAGCTAAACTTCCAATATGGATGCGTGTTTTGCTTCGTTCCAGAGACGATTGAACAGCCTGCACAATGTATTTTTCATTATTTTTTCAATCACTTTCTCTTTCTCCCTTACGCTCGTTTGCGAACTAAAAACTTTTGATAAAACTTTCGTGCGACTATTTTTGTTCGCTACTCGAGAAAGTGCAGAAGGGGGGAGGGTGTTTCTCTTTGGCCCGCCTGACTAATGGCGGCTGAGCTCGCTGGTCCACTAGGCCACCGGTGCTTCATAAATTCAAAGCTTTTCATGGATAGATAACCCAACTATATCTTTGGAAGCATATGAGCACTTGATGTAACTGCGCTGCGATCGTGCACATTGTAGCGTAGGGTAGGGAGAGGCATGTGGAGCAACTTTGGAATTATCGCCCTGTAATTCCTTAACAGTCTGCCGTATAAAAATAAAACCTACTTTGGTCAATAGGAAATTTATCTGGGAAAGAAAAGTCTGCAGACGAAATTCCTGTTATCCTTATTGCTTCACAGATAATCGCTCTCAAATGACTGATGTCATATTTGCTCAACCTGCCTCGATAGTGGGGTAAAGTTGTGCATGAGTATGAGGTAAGTTGCGCAAAGTAAGAATTGCATTAAAAAAATCAAACGTATGCAACATGATTTGGTGCAATGCAGTAATAAACCAACAGTTTTTTTAATTATCCTACCTACATTTTTTTTCGAAAATTTTATTTTTCTTCGAAAAAAAAAATGCTAAAGTATTTTATTTTATTTCGCAGAATAATTTGAAAAACACGTGATGTCCAAATACTTTTTTTATTTACCCGCTGTATATATAATACAGCGCTGTATATATAATATCCACTAATAAGTGGATTATATATACAGCGGGTAAAAAAAGTATTTGCACATCACGTGTTTTTCAAATTATTCTGCGAAATAATTTGAATTATAGAATACCACAATTAATAGACATAATTTTTATTATAGAATACCACAATTTTTATTTTCATTATAGAATACCTAATTTTTATTATAGAATTTCTATAATAAAAATACCTAATTTATATAAATTCTATAATAAAAATACCTAATTTTTATTATAGAATTATAATCTATAATGAAAACATAATTTTTATTATAGAATACCACAATTAATAGAATAATGATCATGCCAGTAAACAATCATCGTATGAAAAATTCGGCCCTAAATAATAACTTCTTCAAAATGTTATTACTAAATTTTGAAAAGTTCTTTAGCTCTTGTTATATGTTTATTTAAGGACAACTAGTGCACTTAAAAGAAATTATTTAGTAATAATATTCTGAAGAACTTATTATTTTGTGATAAATAATTATATTATCCATACGTAACTCCATCATCGTTGACTGACCTATACTCTATACCTCTATAATTAAGTACTTACGTCACTAATTCTATTTATCAGATGTCGGATCTATGGATAAAACTGGATTGTAAATAATTGAAAGAATGGTGTTTGTACGATAAAGAAATTCAACAATAAAAGAACCCCTTTAATGTTTCATCAATATTTGTTTCCACTCGATTAATCGAATCGTCGATTGCTTGAAGGAAATAATCGATTCTCCATAACGATACTTTTTCGAAACATCGATTTCTTATTAATCGATTTTATTTTCAAAATCGCCCATCCCTACAACGCGCGATGACGTGATGTGTTCCGTTCCCCCATACCTCTCTTTCCGACATTTGATACACACGCGTGCGGTGGTTAGTTTTCCAGCTATTCCGATCGTCCAACTTACCCGACTGCTCAACATGCCCCTCCCTACCATAATCTTATACTCGCGAGTCGTCTTACTATTATTGAACATTGGAAGAACGGACCATACATGAATTCTTCTGTTGACTTGTTTTCGTTACGAATGGGACCTCCTCTTGTTACAGCCATCTTTCCTGCGATTCTTTTAGCTTGTTTAGCGTTCGACCCAATCATTTTATTTACGTTTTGAGCTGACGTGCGATCGATTGAGCATAATTAAGTTAGAAACACGAATTGAGCATTATCATCTTGGGAAGTCACCCCCCCCCCCCCCCCCCCTTCCACCCGGGCATCATCCGGTATTTCAGGTACTCGCGTTGATATTGCGCGCGTAGACTTGCGATATACTTGTCACTTACACGGGCACTCTGTTCTGATTCAACATTACAGCCGACGACATGTTCGCCCTCGTCATAAATTTGATGCTCCTGCTGGCATCCGGGTTCTCCGCGGTAAGGCCGGAGGAAGTGATGATACTTGGGAGCGAGGCGCGGGCCACACTACTGACGGATCGCGAACTATATCCGAAAAAGTGCCGCTACAATCATCCGTACTCGATGATACAGGCACGCTGCGCTGATCTCGGCCTCAGAGAAATACCGAAAAATCTTCGCACTGACATTCAGGTGGGTTAAACTTTGCAAATTTTAGCAGCATACCTTTTGTTGAGGGGTCAATTATGTAAAGGATAAAAATACTGCGTACTGGTCACGTCGATCGTATCAGTCGATAACACGCGATCAGCAGTAACGATTCATCACTGAAGAGAAAACTGAATCTTTGGAAGTACGCATATACCGACGGCATTGATTCTCATTCGTTGCTCATAAAAATCAACAAATTTCATCCAGCTGAAAGCGACAAGGCTGAAGTTTTACAGCAGAAAAGAATTCTTCAGACATCTTACGATTTACATGGGGTTGTGAAGTTTTCATCGTTGGAACGCAACGAAAATTCTTGTTCATTTCTTATTTTTATTATCATCCAAAATCATGTTAAACAGATTTAGGTTGCAGATAGCCAAATAAGAATCCTAAAAAATACTTGCACAATTTACGTAGCTCAAACAGCGTTGGCAATCTGAAGCGAGGCACCTATCGTACCAGGGGCGTAGCATTATCGTACATGGACCAAAACTATCATACTTATCAGAATAATGTCTATAATAAATAAATTAATCATATTACACGTAATATTTGTAATGTATGCAGATACGTAATGTATGCAAATACTTTTGTATGCAAATATTTTATGTATGCAAATACGTAATGTATGCAAATACTTTACGGTTTATCTCTTGGAAACTATCGTTTTTAAATTTATTAATTTGTATGCCATACGTATGGCACAGACATGAACCGATTCCCTCTGCACTTTAAGTTCAATAAACGCGTCAAATTTGAAATTCGCTCGGAAAAAACTGTTCCCAAGTTCTGTAAGAAGTGCACCAACATTTCGTATTTATAAAGAAGAAAAGAATATGAAAGGGTATAGTGACAAATAAAACAAAGGATTTTTTTTATATACTTCACTCTTCAATTATTTTAAAATAATGCCCCGAATGTCAGAGAGAATATACAGTAGTGGACAAAAAAAGTACGCACTAGTCGAAATTTCTTACCGCACTAAAATTTACATAGCGGACTCAAAAATAAAGGTAATTGAATTTCCCAAGTGGCGTCTTAAAGAGGACAAGTTTACATTTATTTTTCTTTTTTAGAAAATTCTCTACGATTTTTATTCGCCACGGTTCACACTTTTAAACGTGGTCATTTTTCAGCTATTTTTTGATTGTCGAAAATTAACTGCAAAGTTTGTGGAAAATTTTTTCCTCTGTTTTTTCCATGGGAAACTTAAAAAGAATATCAAAACCGACATTTTGAATTTTTAGAAAGTCTCGTACGATTTTTTTCGCCCTAGTATTGCATTTTTAGCTAAAAAAGACATGTTTTATAAAAAAAAGGCGTCATCGAAGAACTATAGGGTTTCAGGGGAAATGTCAAGAGGGTAAAAAGTTGCATGGGTTCACACTGGAGTAGCTAGAATGTTTTCAGAATTTTTCTTGGACATTTGTTTTTTACCATTTTTGGTTGGAACTTTGATGAGTGGAGACGCTCCACTTGGGAATTATGGGGTCTAGGACCATTAAGAAAGGAAATTTGTTTACATTTTCATTTTTAATTAACTACAGTTTGTCTAGATGTTTTTTATTTTTAAAAATTAAAATAAAAAAATGAAAATGAAAAAAATGTCAAAAAAAATTCTGTAAAAATTCTAGCCACTCCAGTGTGAACCCATGCAACTTTTTACCCTCTTGACATTTCCTCTAAAACCCTATAGTCTTCGATGACGCCTTTTTTTCTGAAACGTCTTTTTTAGCTAAAAATGGAATACTGGGGCGAAAAAAAAATCGTACGAGACTTTCTGAAAAATAAAAATGTAGGTTTTGATATCCTTTTTAAGTTTACCATAGAAAAAACCGAGGAAAAAATTTCTACAAACTTTGCAGATAATTTTCGACGGCCAAAAAATAGCCGAAAAATGGCCACGTTCAAAAATGCGCACCGGGGCGAAAAAAAATCGTAGAGAATTTTCTAAAAAAGCACAATAAAGGTAAATTTGTTCTCTTCAAACGCCACTGGGGAAATTCAATTACCTTTATTTTTGAGTCCGCTATGTAAATTTTAGTGCGATAAGAAATTTCGACTAGTGCGTACTTTTTTTTGTCCAGCACTGTATATGTGTGTGTGCGTGCGTGCGTGCGTGCGTGCGTGTGTGTGTGCGTGCGTGCGTGCGTGCGTGCGTGTGCGTGTGTGTGTGTATATGAGTTTGTAAAAAAGATTTGTTTTCATATCTGGCCCCTTCAAACACTAGTATTCGATGTATAAAAAATGCAACGCAAATAGAAAAAAACGGAGAAGTATTTCCATTGGCAGATTTGAGCTAAGAAAATCGCTCAAGGATTTTTTAGGATTGCTATTTAGCGATCTGCAACCTAAATCTGCAAAATGTGATTTTGGATAATATTGAAAATAAAACTATTGAAGAGTTTTCGTTGCATACCAAATATGCATACTTTAGCGCCCGATAGTTTTTTTCCCATTTGATTTACACGGAAATTTTGCCCTTTACCTGCAATCTGCAGTAACTGAGCGACTAAAGATTTTGTGCCAAATATGGCGAAAGATCCCTTAAGCAGAGCTACATAGATTTATTCACATTAAAAAAATGTTAAATCTAATTTTATTATATTTATTATTGATATATATTATATTAAATATTTCTATTGATTATTCATATTATGATAAATATATATCATTATTTTTATACAAATAAATATTTGTTTTTTTTCGACACTATATATATATATCTGGGTCTATGCATAATTCCGTAGCGAAAATCGAGGAAATTTCAAACACAAAATATTTACCAAAAAAAGCGATTTTAATCAACTAAATATGTTCCGTTCTTTTCAATGACCTACTACCATCTCTCCACGAAATTTATTATCCCTCTTCCATAGAAGTCCTGAGATCTTTGGGCAAATAAGTCATCCAAGTGGTTTTTCAGGACGTCCAGGAAACTGAAAGTGTTATTATTTAAACTGTTCTTTAGCGCCTGGACCCAGTGATAGTCTGAAGGCGCAAAGTCCGGACTATACGGTGGGTGCACTAAAACATTTCACCCAAGCCGCAATAACTTTTACCAAGTAATCAGAGAAACGTGTGGTCTAGCATTGTTCTGGTGGAACGCTACGCCCTTTTCGTTTGCCAATTCGGGCTGTTTCTGATCTATTGCTAGCATTAATTTGGCCAGTTGTGAGCAGTACTCGGTCGAATCAAGCAAGCTTAAGGTAGTTCTGTAATTTTAGTCAAATCTTAGGAATTGCCTGATAATTAAGTATGGTGTAGACATGACCTTCATGGACTGATACCCAAATTTTCAATTCGATTCACCGTTTAGTTTATGAGATAATTGTAATTAAGGCAGTAGTCTGCTCTAGAGCGAGATTTTTTACGTCATTTTTGGGTTGGAATAACTTTTAAACCGTTGAAGTTGTCTTAATGAAATTTTATATATGTATTTATTGTTCCTTTGAGAATGTATCTACATTTTAAAAAAAATTATTTTAAATATTTTCATGTAGTTTTTTATTTTTTTACAACATGATCCGCCGAAAACCGCCTCAATCGGCGCCCACTCTGGGTGATGTTGTATGCATCTGAAAAAAAAATATATATATATTCTCAATCTGTATGAGTATTCTGAGCACTGGTAGCAGAATTAGTACTTAAAAAATTTTTGTTACAAAATGGCGGCCTGTTAAACTTTGATTAACGATATTTCATACATTTTCGGGTATTCGACGAGTTATAAAATGTGGGGAAAATTATTGTTCGACTCAATTCTGCTACCAGTCCTCAGAAAGAGGCTACCGAAGGTATGTGCAAAATTTGAGCTCGATCGGTCAATTAGTTATCGAGATATCGTGGGCGCCGATTTGAAAAACATAGTTCTGAGATAAACGCGTTCAAAGTTGCTTCCCGACCGCGCTACCTGAGCGCGCGGCTTGCTTATAATTTCTATTACTCTGCTAATTTTTGAAATATCAATAAACGGTTTTCACGTGCGTATTAAGAAAGGTCTAAGGAATAATCAAATGAAAAAAAAATCGATTTTGTCAAATTTCTAGACCAGACTACTGCCTTAAATATGGGTCTTTTGGTATGCGATCCCTATACCTAACACTTAAACGGATAGGACGTTGCTCACATTTTTCATTGTGGGTTCTAAACGGATCTTAGAATTTTTAAATAAAACCACTCGTATATGCAGTACTATTGTGGGATTCATTTTAAAAAATGGCAATTTTTGACCGTTTAGTTTCGGAGATATCGTCTTTTAAAAAGTATAAATTTTATGTCATACGGAACTCGGGCACAATCAGTTGCGACGAGCTGATTGGAGCGTAGCTGGGAACTACTAAAACCGATTGGCACGTGGCTGAGAACTTGAAGTCCCTTGTCACGCACGATTGCAGCGACGCTCTGTAGGACATACAGAGTGTACAAGCCCTGTCAAAAATTTACAACCAACAGCATCATATAGGCATTGGATTTTACTATACGCTGCGGTCGAAACTTTTAGCTCATACGTGTACCTACAGAACGTCCTTAAATTGAGTCGATTAAATTCTTTTTGGTCAGTTCGTGCGTCACCCAAACGTCAAGCACGTTTACCTTCTCAAGATTTCGTAAATGTCTCGAAACAGTTAATTGGTCAATGGTGAGGTTACGTCCGAACACTGTGGTCGTTAAATGCCGATCGGAGTCGATTAAATCCTTGAATCTATTGGCATCAGTAGTACGACTGGCCGACCGGAGCGAGTAGCATCTCTTGGTGATCAAAATCTCCACAATGAAGTTTCGCAAATCACTTCCGACACACACTTTCGCTTACATTCTCTCATCCGTATACGGCGCATATCTTTTTGTGAGTTTCCGACGCCGTTTTTGTCTATTTGAAAATACAACAAGCGAAATGCATCGAAAATACCCGTTTTTACCTTCCATCTTCAAAATATAATTAAACTGCCTCTACGTCACGGATCTTGATGGATACTTCTTTCAAATGTCGGCACAAGTTTCAGCTTTCACTTAATATAAGACACTTCATATGGTTGACGCATGTACGGGTGGAGAAACAACTACGCACGACATGTGTCGAAATTTCCCCACGGAATTATGCATAGACCCAATATATATATATATATGTATATATATATAATTATATAATTATATTTATACATAGAACATTTCGAAATATCATCCTTTATGCAAAAGATCCTACAATTATCAGATCGAAACGTTCCAATGAATTAAACTGAAAAAAATATCTTTCAGATTCTTGACTTTTCCGTCAATCGTTTAAGAGAGTTGAAGAACGAGACACTGAGCGCGTACACGAGTCTCAGCTTTCTGTATCTCCAGGACAATTTCATACAAACGATCGAGGAGGGCTCGTTCGATCGGTTGCAACATCTCGAGGTAATCGACCTAACGAAAAATGGATGTCAAGATTTTCCCAAGAGCACCCTTCGTCTGTCGCGTCTGAGAAAATTATTTCTCTCCGACAACAAATTGACTGATGCCTCGTTCGCGGCGCCTACCTCATCGTCGGAAGAATCGAATCTCGAGTTTCTCGAATTGTCGATCAATCTAATGACGCGGTTACCTACACTGGGATATATGCCTTCGCTGAAGTATCTCAACGTCTCGAAAAATTTAATAACCAACGTGACAACCGAGGATTTGGCGAAATTTTGTTCCCTCGAGATTCTCGATCTAACGGGGAATCCGTTGAAATTCAACGAGAATCGGTGCGACTGCGAAAATGTGAATCTCTGGATCGAGACACGCGGCATAAAAGTCAAACCGTCGAGATTCAACTGCACAAAGAGGGACAAGAATTCACAAAATTGCGCGTCTTCCAGTGCACTGGATGATACGAAATTTTCCAACGAAACGATCCGAGCGTTCGATTCATGTCGCAACGTAATCGAGACACGGGCCAAGACTGCTAAAGCGCGTTCCACCTGGATCATCGTTGCCTCGTGCCTCGGTGTTTCACTGGTCTTTTTGTTTCTCACACTTTACTGCATACACAAGCGTAACAACAGGAAGAAAGCGCGACAGAGATTGAAACAGCAACAGCAGCTTGCTCTCAACAACGCGAACACCGAATTACTGAATAGCAATGTTTTGGCCGAACAAACCTGAAAAGGAATGCGAAAACTGTGTGCGAGAAAAGATGCGGCTCTAACTTACGTACATTTACTTATTTATTACGCACCTCTTTGTCCGGTGTAAACTCGTAAAGTTTTTATTTCCGTTTTCGTCACTTCACTGCCATAAAGCAGTCCTCGGCCATGCGAGTCGAAATCTCGTTGCGCAGTGATTAATTTAAATTGGAATTCCAATCACAAAACGGAAAAAAATATCCCAGTCATTTTTTCCAACTCATCACCCTTCACCTGTTAATGTACATGCGATTCGTTCTCAAACGGTAGGACGTCTGATAGGATGAGACAGAAACCGCGAAACGTTCGTAAGAGAAAAATATGCATTGAAATTGTACTTAAAAAAGATTGTCCAGAAAAATGCAATCGCAAAAAACGAGCTGTATCGGAGATTTTTTTTAAAGCTTTCTCGGTGAAAACTGTACAAAGAAGTATGTCGCGAACGACTTTAGAGAGAGAGAGGAAGAGAGAGGGAGAGAGAGAGAGAGAGAGAGAGAGAGACGGACACGCACTCGAGTGAAAAGTCCACGTTCTCGATAGATATAAGATTTAAAAACCAAGGAACTGAAAAATAATCCTCGTAGAACTTTGCTTGTACTTATTTATTTAACGATGTAACGGCACGTGCTGACCTCGTCTGAAGCCTCGTATCCACAAGACTCGCCACCAAGTGCTGCAAGAAGATGTATCGATGTTTATTCCACGGCATTATGTACTTTATCATTAAAACAAAAACGATTAATTTAAGGGAATCGAGAAAGAACAAAAATACTTGTAATGTGATTGAAAAATAAACGAAAATCAAGAGTGAAAACAAATTCTTATAAAGCGTCACAGAAAAGTCCTATTTTTTTTTACTATTCATTAATTGCGGCGTCCTTGAAGTACGACAGTACGCATTTCCGGAAGGGATTCTCAGGATAAAATAAAACTTTTCTCCCAAATTGCGGAGGCGAATCATTTGAAATGTATACAATCGAACGTCTGCGTACTAGAAAAAGGGGTTCCACTTATAGAATCTTCGTGTGCTAAAAAAAAATTACAGGTTTATTTAGCACGGAATATTTTAGCCGAAAAAGCTTGGGAAATTAACTTTTGGTTAAAGCAATCGCAGATCGAAGACATAATTCGACCTACCCTAGTGGCTAGGTCGAACTATAGTTGGAAACACGCATATCGCCACTCAACGATTGCTGGATGTCGGAAAATAATTGAGAAACATTCTTAAAACTATGTTGTAATTTTTGATAAATGTGACAAAATGCACCTGCGTTGCTTATTGACGCGAGATATTGTAAACGAATATTTAGCACATTTTGGCCTTTTTTCTTTTGCGTTTTTCTCAAATCGATGTTTTATGAAACGGTAGAAGGTCGTTTCTCAAAATCTTATCGGTCCGATTCGGTTCAAATTTGGACAGAGAGTTTGTAAAATTTTCTATCGTATTGCAAGATGGTTTTCTGCAAGGTTTATCCATTTGTCGATAACAAATGGTTAAGGTCGGTCTTCTGTCGAAAATCGAACTTTGTTTCTACCGCCTGCCATATTCATAATTTAATGTCAAATTTATATGTAAAAACAATTTTTTTTAACAAGCTTTCATTTAATGTACTAGAAAATAGAGAATAATTTTTGTTACCAAGTCACATATATGTGGCTATAAATAAAAGCTTGTGGCGCTCAACTTTTAAAATGTTTAATAAATTTGATCAATTCAGTTGCATTAAGCGTATTTAATTTAGCACAATTAGTAATTAGAGAAATTATTATCACATGTTTATACTCAGTTTCAGGATTTTTATTTAAGAAATCTAAGGTTGTTTTACAGTAAATTAAATACAGTTGATATATTAACGGATTTATGTAAATTAAAGATTATATGTCTACCTTTTGAGCGCACCAAGCTTTTATTTATATTCACATATAGGTGACTTGGTAATCAAATTATTTTCTACGTTTTAGTACATTAAATGAAAACTTGTTAAAAAAAAATTGTTTTTACATAAAAATGATTTTCTACTTTTTAGTATTTAACTTTTTAAAGTTGAATCATGCATTTTCACCTCTCAAATGCGTGTTTGCAAACTTTCAGAGCTCTAAGTAGTCGGGAAACGGGTGAAATATCGATTTTCCGTTTTGCATCTCACAGAAAGTCGTTATTTATTATTTATTTGCTTTTTTATTCATTTTAAGTTGAATCAAGCATAGTCACCTCTGACATGCATGTTTGCAAAATTGCAGAGCTCTAAGTTGTCGGGAAGTGAGTAAAATATCGATTTTCCGTTTTGCATCGCACACCAAGTCAAGTTAAATAAAAGCTTGAAAAAAGCATCGGGTCATAAGAAAGTTTGATTATTATACTAAAAGTCCTTTTTTTATTTTTCATTTGAGTTTAGTTGCCAGGATCACCTATACCGCTTGGCCATGCAGCAACCCTGGCGTTTTGTTCAAATAATAATAACGATATTGTTTATCGAAATTTTTCATTAAAATAAAACTCAAATGTGACATGACTATGTATCAACCCGTGCGGAAAATTGGCAGGGTATAACTAATACAATGCGGGGGCCTTCAATGGATTATTTGTGGATTCCATAGTAGGGTTTTCCGTAAAAGAGCCCGACCGGTCCCCTATTAGGGAACGGCAGTGTAGGTAGATTAACTAAAACTATGGTCTAAGTACGAAAACCAAGTAAAGGCCTTTAAGGGGTGTAGTTGTAGATTCCCTAGTAGCGATTTCCCCAATACTAAGATACTTTGCTATTATAAAGGCAAATCAGTATAAATTGCTTGACTAAAGAATTTTTGACATAATAAATATCGAGATCGAATAAATATAATAATTAAACTATGCGTTTAGCAGACGAGCTGTGATGCCTTAAAACCAACACTCAAGCAGTACGTTCATTAGAACAACGCGGGATCGAACGTGCCAAAATAAGCGACAGAATTCTAAGCCTCAAATGTATTGAAATAACATATTTCTTGTTCACAGTGCACACATACGCACGTACGCATATGGTTGCAATAATTTTAAAGAGGCACCGTTGAGGCAATTTTAAAGGCCCTGGTTATTTTGCCTTCAATGGCCCTCGATAGCAAAGTGTGACCGGCCACTGATTGCTTATAAGAGGCGCCAGACTAAAGCCTTAATAAAGTTACGCAAAATCAAGATGAGCCCGATCAAAGCCTGAACTCAATTTCCTCACAGGAAGTGTGTGTAAAATCTCGACATCGTCATCCCAATACATTAATCGGAAAAAAATATTGAAAATCGACCTGTTTTGTGAGCACCAATCGACGATTAAAATAAAGGACCTTTTAAATTGTGTTTAAAATTTTTTAATTCTATTTTAAATGTCGATCTTCTCAATAATCAACGATTTGTTACCGACCGAGCCTTCGTCGGAGAGAGGTCCTGTGATAATGTGTTATTAATTCCACGATAACGTGCTACGATAGGACGATGTTTCACAAGCTCGTTCGATAAAAATCCTGTCGTAAAGTTTTCTTCCAAGCGGACCACATTTCGAGCAAACGACCGAAGAGCTATGTGAACTTGGCGACGCGATTATGACAATTTTGATTTTTTTTGCGTTAATTGCTTGTGAGTCGCTTGTGATTGATTGTGAGAATAATTCAAACATTTGAGAGATCAGTCTTTGACCGAAAAATAAGAATTCAACATTACTGATGAGTGAGGGGCTCGACATTAACTTTTCCAATGTTTTTTTTTTAATCTTTTGTAGGTCGTTTGTGGTCGATTATCAAAATAATTGAAACGTTTGTAAGACTAGACTCGAGGAAAAAAGTGAGATTTGGAAAACAGCGGCAAACTTCTGCCTAGGCAAACGAGGCAGTTGCCTAGGGGCCCAACTTGTAGGGGGGCCTTGGCCAGGGGCGGAAGTAATATACAGTACTGGACAAAAAAGTACGCACTAGTCGAAATTTCTTACCGCACTAAAATTTACATAGCGGACTCAAAAATAAAGGTAATTGAATTTTCCAAGTGGCGTTTTAAAGAGGACAAGTTTACCTGTATTTTGCTTTTTAGAAAATTCTCTACGATTTTTTTTCGCCTCGGTGCGCACTTTTGAACGTGGCCATTTTTCGGCTATTTTTTGGCGTCGAAAATTAACTGCAAAGTTTGTGGAAAATTTTTTCCTCGGTTTTTTCCATGGGGAACTTATAAAGAATATCAAAACCGACATTTTTATGTTTTAGAAAGTCTCGTACGATTTTTTTTCGCCCTAGTGTTGCATTTTTAGCTAAAAAAGACATGTTTTAGAAAAAAAGGCGTCATCGAAGAACTATAGGGTTTCAGGGGAAATGTCAAGAGGGTAAAAAGTTGCATGCGTTCAGACTGGAGTGGCTAGAATTTTTTTGCAATGCCTGCCCCGAAAGTGCGATTTTCGATTGGTGTTCAGCGGGCGGAAAGTGGTTTATTTCTCCACGATGCTTACTTTCCCGCACTAGACCGGAAAAAATCTATTTATAGCTCACTTACTGCATTGATTCACGAAAAAACGGTTTTTTTCACGGTTGATAGTTTTTTGTTCTACGATTTTGGACCAATTGAACAAACTTGAATGTAGCGGAATTCATGTGATATGAAACGTCAACTTATCACAGTCGTATTTTCTGACAAGGAAATGATCTGAACTGATCTGATCTGATTCTGTTAATTGTTATAATTGTTATTGGTTTTGTCGAATCTCAAATCCCACTTTCGAGACAGTCATTGCAAAAAATAATGTATGGGACATGTGCGAAAAAAAACGAATTACATCGCGCGTAAGTTGCCGAATTCGCCTCGACTTATGGTGCATTTCTTACTCGTACTTGTGTGAAATGCACCATAAGCCTTCGGCTCATGCGACAACTTCACGCGCGATGGAATTCATTGTTTCCCGCACTTATAGCATAAATTACTATTTCAGAATTTTTCTTGGCCATTTTTTTTTTACCATTTTTGGTTGGAACTTTGATGAGTGGAGAGGCTCCACTTGGGAATTATGGGGACTAGGACAATTAAGAAAGGAAATTTGATCCATTTTCATTTTTAATTAACTACAATTTTTCTAGATGTTTTTTTTTATTTTTGAAAATTAAAATAACAAAATGAAAATGAAAACAATTCTAAAAAATTGCTGTTAATTAAAAATGAATATGTAAACAAATTTCCTTTCTCAATATATTTTCCTAGACCCCATAATTCCCAAGTGGAGCCTCTCCACTCATCAAAGTTCCAACCAAAAATGGTAAAAAAAAATTCTGAAAAAATTCTAGCCACTCCAGTGTGAACCCATGCAACTTTTTACCCTCTTGATATTTCCTCTGAAAACCTATGGTTCTTCGATGACGCCTTTTTTTCTGAAACATGTATTTTTTAGCAAAAAATGCAATACTGGGGCGAAAAAAAATCGTACGAGACTTTCTAAAAAACAAAAATGTAGATTTTGATATCCTTTTTAAGTTTACCGTGGAAAAAACCGAGGAAAAATTTTTCTACAAACTTTGCAGTTAATTTTCGATGGCTAAAAAATACCCGAAAAATGGGCACGTTCAAAAGTGCGCACCGGGGCGAAATAAAATCGTAGAGAATTTTCTAAACAAAAGCAAAATAAAGGTAAACTTGTCCTCTTTAAAACACCACTTGGGAAATTCAATTACCTTTATTTTTGAGTCCGCTATGTAAATTTTAGTGCGGTAAGAAAATTCGACTAGTGCGTACTTTTTTTCCAGTACTGTACATGGAGGGCTCTAGGCCATAGGACACCGATCATTAAAAAAATTAATTTACGTTATTTTTCCTGCGTATATATTTTTCGGATTTTTTTACGAAGATCCCATTCCTCTTTTACCTACGAAGATCCCTTTTACCTTCATTTCACATTTTTCCTCACTATCTTCCATATTCAGAATATAGAAAATAAGCTAGGGGGCCCCTCGTAGGAATATGAATATGATATTCCTACGAGGGCCTCCTTTGCTCCTTAGAGTACTGTCCACGCAAGAGCGGATTTACCATAATATTACATGTATATATGGCATAATATTACATGTACATCACATTTTTTCGTAGACATTTATACATGATATACGATAAAAAAAACATTTCATTCAGGGCATGGGGAAAATTAGTCTAAAGCTATTTAACGAAAAACCATTTATTGAAAAACAATTTGTCGAAAAAACAATTCGTCGAAAACAATTTATCGTATAAGAGTTTGTGAAAAACGAATCATAAGAAAGGCAACAAGCCAGAAAAACCCAACTCAACACAACACAACACATTGTTGTGTTGAGTTGAAATCATAATTGAAGTAAAACCATAGTTATGGGGGTAATTATTGGAATATATTGATTTTCGCGGGCATTCTCAAATGCGTGAGAAAAAAATACGCGAAATGAAAACAACAAACAATCTCTACGATAATTTACAAGCGAGATATGGAAATAGTTAACTAAGTCGCACGAGGAAAGCTGCAGCTGAAAAGGCAGTGCCGCCACCGCGCCGCCCAGCCGCACCGACGACGCCATGTGCGGGCGGTCGAATTCAATCTTGATCTGCAACGAGATGAACGCTTCACAGGGTTTGTATCATATTGAATGTCATGCCTAAACATATTAAGAATGCTCACGCACTTGAATGACGTGAAGATGTTGATTACAACAATAATACATTGAAAAAACGTACAAATAACTGTATCCCCGCATGTAACGTAGATATTGAGACCTTTTTTTGGAAATGACGCGTCTCGCAAAGACGTATAAGAATCTCGTAGAATATTTCAAGTATCTCCAAAATTCAAGTATTTATTTGTATTTGTTTATAAGCTAGAATTTTATATCCTCGAAAAACGTGTCTTGTCTTTTCGAAATTATATTTTAGATCTAAATCACGAATGTACACGCTGAAAACTACGACCACGGTTTTTCTGCACCCTGTGAGCCTTCTGGATAAAATCTAAATATATCTCTTGAAGATAGATTCGACTAGGTGGTGCATGAGTTTCAGAACAGTCCATTGATAAATAACCGAAGTACAACCATTAAACAGAAAACAAAATGCTGTTTATCTGTGATTTACCGTTAAACTAACAAACCTACGTGATTTTTGGGTAGAACTTATTTTGTAGACGACATTATGGCACATAACTTTTATGGAGAGCATTTTTTTATGAATCCCATTCCAAAAATAATATTAAAATACTGTTTTTTTTTTAAATAATGCTTCGCGACCCCAAGACACGATAGAATCGAGAGATATTTTAAGGATACATTCGTGGCGGTCGAAATTCCCTACAAAAAAATTGGCGATATGCTGGCCTCATTGAATAGAAGTCGTCCAAATTTATATACATTTCGACTGGACTTCCGTTAGATATATTGGGAGTACAAATTAATTCGGTCCGTTTTCAAGAGATGGCTCTGGCTGTTATGAATGTTTCATAGTGACAGCTGATTTCGGTGGTTTCAAAGAGGTTAGGCATCTGTCAATAACATCCACTTTATATCGCTTTGAGTTGCATTAAAAACCTTGTTTTTTACTGTGTTGAATTTGTCAAATTTTGTGTTAACTAAGCAGCATTTGCGGGAAGTTTTACTTTTCTGCTTTAATTGGAAGAAAATTGCAGCTGAAGCGCATCGAATGCTTGTTGAAGTTTATGGTGATGATGCTCCAAGTGATAAATCATGTAGGGAATGGTTTCGACGCTTTAATAACGGTGATTTCAGCGTTGAAGACAAGCCTCGCCCTGGACAGACAAAAAAATTCCAAGACAATGAATTGGAGGCATTACTCGATGAACAACCTGGCGATTCCATTACGGGCGATCGGTATAGACTACAATTGATTCGTTTGAGCCGTGCATTACGAAAAAAACGGCCGGAATACGAGCAAAGACACGACAAATAAGTTATTCTTCTGCATGACAATGCTCGACCTCATGTCGCAAAAGTCGTAAAAAAATATTTGGAAACGCTCAAATGGGATATTTTACCGCACCCGCCGTATTCTCCGGACATTGCTCCTTCTGATTACTGGTTGTTCCGACGGATGCAGCAGGATTTAGCAGGTCACCGGTTCACTTCTTTCGCAGAAATCGAAAATTGGCTCAAAACTTGGATCGCCTCAAAAGACGAGACTTTTTTTCGAGATGGAATTCGAAAATTGCCGGAGAGGTGGGCAAAAGTAGTAGCCAGCGATGGACAATACTTTGATTAATCTATTCATACCTTTTATTTTGAAATAAATGGATCTTTTACCACAAAAAAACGGACCGAATTAATTTGTACTCCCAATATATCGTTAAAAATAACGAAGCAAAGAAGCAAAAAACAAAGACATACTTCGTCAAACTTACTACCATCGATTACCAAATTTTTCTTCCACGATTCTGTTTTTTCTTCTACTTTTTTTTTCATCCGATCTGGTCGACCGAATGGATAGTTTGTGGTTTTATTACTTACACAAACAGCTGAGAATCGTCTTTCTATTGCTTTTATTTCGCATCGATTTTTTTTAACCTAGTTCGGATTACTCAGAAATAACGAAATCAACACGAAAGATAACGAGACTGAGGTGTGTGAAAAGGTCAAATGTTTATTCGAAGTTGACGCGGTACGCAGTGATATAGTGGCGGCGAAGTTGTTTTTTTTTTTCTCGAAATTTGTTGCCTCACCGTCACGTTATTTTCTCTTTTTATCTTATTATGTTGACGATGAAAAGAAATTGGCGACAAGTTATATTTTGTTTGTTGTGAAGCGCGCCGCACGCAGAGGACTCGCAAAGTGAGTTTTGTCGCGCAGGAAAAAAGTTTTCAATTCAATCGAGTTTGACGGTCCTGGGAACGCGTACGACAGGACGACGGAGCGAAAACATTTCTTTCCGCTTCGAGTGCTCCGGTACTACGTTCGGTCGAGGGAGAGAAAGAGAGAAACATATCGAGATCGGGAGAGCCGGAGTTATCTATACATGTAGTGGCCGAGCGTGCGGGGTTGCCCATAAATCGAAGCATGCGAATATCACCGGCAATATGAGTGACGATTTTTTAAATCATTTCTTTTCAAAGCACTTTTTCAAATATTGGGCGTACAAAGAAGTCTCCGCCGTTTGACAAAAGAAGGCCCCACCAAGTGGTTATGGTTGAAATTGTCAGATGTAAAACGTCATATCGTAAGGTTGGACATCTGGCAAGACCAGAACCTTGAAATATTAGCGATTTTGTATCAACGTCACATAATTTTTTTCGCGCGAAAATGTCGAGTTTTGAGCCGAATAAGCGTCATTTGCGGGAACTTTTGATTTACTTCTTTAATTTGAAGAAATCTGCAGCTGAGGCGCATCGATTGCTTGTAGAAGCATATAGTGAGGCTGCTTTACGTGAGAGAAGTTGTCGTGAGTGGGTTAACAAGTTTAAGAACAGTGAGTTTGACGTCAAAGACAAAGAACGTAGCGGAAGGCCGAAAGTGTACGAAGACGCGGAATTGGAAGCATTATTGAAGGGAGATTCGTGCCAAACGCAAGAAAAACTTGCACTTACATTAGGAGTGACTCAACAAGCAATTTCACATCGTTTAAAATCGTTGGGAATTATTCAAAAGCAAGGAAATTGAGTTCCATATGAACTGAAGCCGAGAAACGTTGAACGCCGATTTTGCACATGTGAAATGGTGCTTGCCAGGCATAAGCGAAAGGGTTTTTTGCATCGTATAGTCACTGGTGATGAAAAATTGATCCACTACGATAACCCAAAGAAGACGAAATCATGCAGACAACCTGGCCATGCTTCAACATCGACAGCCAAGCCGAATATTCATAGAAAAAACCTCATGTTGTGTATTTGGTGGAATCAGCTTGGTGTTGTGTATTAAGAGTTGCTCAAACCGAACGAAACCACTACTGGGGCTCTCTACCGAATACAATTGATGAGATTAAGCCGAGCACTCAAGGAAAAACGCGCCCACTACTACTCCAGACACGACAAAATTATTCTCCTGCATGATAATGCTCGTCCACATGTTGCAGCGCCGGTCAAAACCTACTTGGAAACACTCAATTGGGAAGTTTTACCCCACCCGTCGTATTCCCCAGACATTGCTCCCTCTAACTATCATTTATTTCGATCGATGACGCACGGCCTGTCTGAGCAGCACTTCACATCATATGAAGATACCAAAAATTGGGTCGATTTGTGGATAGCCTCAAATGATGAAGCGTTCTTCCGATGCGGTATCCATATGCTGCCAGAAAGATGGCAAAAAGTAGTGGCTAGCGATGGACAATACTTTGAATAAAACATAAAGTACCGTTCTTTCACAATAAATGCCCAATTTTTTATGAAAAAACAACGGAGACTTATTTGTATTCCCAATAAGTATTCTGATTTCTATACATATATAATTATCTGAATAATTTTCTTTATTTTTCTTATACGGTTTGCGATTTTTGTTTCCATTCGACCGGACCTGTCTCTCGTGCGCGCCAATTAAACTACGAATCTACCGACGTCATCGCCACCTAACGATAATCTCTTTACTTCTTTGTCCTCGCAGGCAAGAAGCGACAATAGACGCCATCAATAGTTGGTTACGTCTATTGTCGCTTAGGATACCATCCGCTGTCGTAAAAATCGACCGAAAGAGGAAAAAAGCGCGGAAGTAAGGAAGAAGAGAGAAACAATGAAAGGAAGAACTATAAATTGTATACTTTAACGTGTGTTGTACTTTGTAACCTCTGCGCCGGAAGGATTGAAAGTCCGCGCGAATAACTTCGACACTTATTAACAGAAATATATAAATTTATGCAATTGTACTTCTCGTTAGGTATATTTGTTGTCCCCCTGCCCTTCCTTCTTCACCGGCTCGTTGCGTTCGAACTCGAATAACTTAACAACCAATTGATATTTGTCAAAATCGGTTGAAGATTTTCAAAGCCGATCGTTACAGCTTCATTAAAAAGCTTCGGGAAAAAAATCGATATCACGATTTTTATATACGAATAATCGCTATTTGTCATGGCATGTAAATTAAATAAAAAGTTTGTCTTTTCCGAATAGCTCTAATTCGTATATAAAAATCGTGATATCGAGATATCACTAAAAAAAAATTGAAAGCTTCGCCTGTCGGCTTTGAGAATTTGCAAGCGCATCGGTTATATAATAGATGAACGTGAAAACGTGATAATTATTCATGTTGAGACAGAAAACGATTATTTTCTCTCTATCGCTAAATTTTCAAGAGAATGGCGTTCAGGGAGGTATCGTTTCGAGACGTACGTATCTCCAGTATTTTCGAAACCTCGATTCTGCCCATATTGATTATTATTATGCTCATTCTATATTACTATTATTCTCTATACTATGAATTTTATTGTTATTATAATCTAGCATTGATACAATGGAGATAACTGGGGCTTCTATTGCGAACTCACACCTTGACAAGGAGCCGCGCTGATCCGCCAACGCGATTAAAATAAAGCACGACGCAGCCCCAGCGGCGAAAGAAAATAGAAATCCTCTGAAGCGGTTCCAGGGGCGGGTACTTACCATCTTGCTTTAGGGCGTGGTTTTTAGTGCATAAAAATCCCACACGTTCGAGAAGTGCGGTCCCTTCTGAACGTCGTTTCAAAGATTTTCCACAACCCACGTAAAAAAAATCTAGCATTATTATTATAACATTTAAGGGATCATCGCAGTGTAGAATTTTCAATAAATCTATTTTTTTTGTATTATTCGATAGTATAGACGGTTATAAACATGCTGTTCAATTTTTGGGGCGAAATTCGAATAATTTCGGTCGCTACAGACTTTCTTAGAGAAAGTGATTAGAGCAGCGGAGTGATACCTGGCTCAATCCGCGCCAGGTCTTTAAACTTTAAACGTGTTTTTCTCGAAATGTCGTTTGTCAAAGCGGTGTACACTCTCAAAGTAAGAGTTTTCAAGCTATCCGTCTCAAATTTAGACACAACATTCTTCACGCCATTCTTTATCTTGCTATGGAAGCTTTGTTTTTAATCTTCATATCTTTTTAACGAAAAACTGTCGAAAAAATCGACTAAATTCGATACTTTTTTTCAAACCGCTGCCATTTTTTCAGCTTGGATGAAAAAAAAAATTTCGAAGACATTTTCCCGTTAAAAAAAAGTATAAAATAAAATGAAAACAAACGTTAAAAATGTATTTTCTGTTCTTTATGAGTGCTTTGTTTTGACACAAAAAATATTAAACTGATTAGCGTATTTGAACCATCGAAAAAAAATCGCGAAAATCAGCTATTTTTCGAGCCGTTACACTGTGATAATCCCTTAATAGATATTGCCCGGGCAACACACTTCCTCAGTTTGCACTGGAAAATATTCACCTACCCCCAGGGGTTAGGCTCGATCTTAATCTAGACCGGAACATTAATGGTGAGCGATACTAGAGGGTTTCGACACCACCTCGGCTGCCGCCTGATTAAAAAAACGCGAAAAAAGATGTTAAAATCGCTGTACGGTAGCCGCTCTCTCAAGTCAGATGTTGAGCAGCTACCGTAGTCCACAATCCTGTTGCTTGAGTAAACGGAGGGATCCAAGGATAACCGCCTTCTTCATCTCACCTGCTAGCAACCGGACACGGGGTTTGCAGACCGGTATGCCGACGAGGCTGGATATAAAATAATCCTTCCATCCCGCTGAGCGCGCCGATGATGAGGACAACGAGAGTTACCCTGAATCCCCGGTGCAGACGACGTAGCTCGGCCAAGAGAGGTTGGTACTCGAATAGTTTCTCCTCCTCCTTTCGCGGGATGTTTGCCTCGGCCGGGACCGAGAAGGCAATGTCGTAAATAGTCTTCTCGTCGAAATCGAAGAGGACAACACTAGGCTTAGTCGCTTGAAGTGGCCCGATGATCGCGAACGAGAAGCTCCAATAAATCTTGCAACTCTCACCCAGGAAAACGGACTCAAATCTCCTGGCATATACCAGGCGAGCTGACAGTGAATGCGTTAGTGTTTCCGGCGCTTGTTTGCATGCGTGTCAAAAAGTGGTCGGCGGTGGCTGTCTCATAACACGGCTGAGATAGACCAGGGTGCTGACAACTTCGTCTTGGCAGACGCTGATGAACCCTTTGGTCTCGGATATCAGTCCAGCGGATCGCAAGAAGGAAAAGGTCAGCTGGGCGGATAGCCCATGCTGACCTTTGAGGGCTGAGGGATCCCGTAGGACTCCTAACCAGCATACGGGTATAACCACTACCACCCTGGATCCAATGCTTGGTCCCGAAGCCGAAGCGCATGTAGACCACCAACCCCCGCGGTACCATTCTAAATCATTGGTCGAATCTTCGTGAATACGGACCTCGTCTCGTCGACATTGGTCTGCTGGCTGCGGCCGCGGTGACGCCACCCACCGACGTGCCACAAGCATTTTCCCGGAGGTGTCCGTTCGAGGTATCCCCCTTAGAGGAGCCGAGTCAGGGCAGTCTGTTCGGCAGCGCTGATTGACCGCCGACGTCGGGATTTGGGCAACTGAGCGACACGAAGTCTATAAGCAAGACTTCGCGCCGGCGCCGGTGGAACTCTAAGCCGAGGATCGCTGCCACACAATCGGCACGATCTAAAGGAGTCGGTCCGAGCTTGGTATTGCGTCGCTTGCTATTCCGAGGACAATGCGGTCATGAAGAGACTCGAATCCCAAGAGCTCCAGTGCGATTGGCGTGTGAGTAAACGTTTCGATTCAACAATTTTGTGTTTCTCGATCCATGGTACTTCTAATGGTGTATTTAGGTATGTAAATAAATATTTCAATTTCTTAATTTTCTTGTCCGAATATAAGATATTCAAAAAAAATTACGAAAATACAATTTTTTGTAGAATAACGCAGAGATGTTGTGAGGAACTTACGCGTCTTCTTCGAGGGCGACTTCGAGAAATTAATTATTATGAGGAGTTATGGTAAGATAAACCGGATAACGAAGAAGCTTTTGATGAGGTCGATAATATCCAGGATACAGACGAAGATATCTGCATTTCTTCTATGAAAATTACCTTTTTAAAAAATCCGGAAATCCTACCGATAGGCGTACGTTCCGGAAACTTTGGATCGGCTATGTCTCAGCTTTCGATCGATCGCTGCTGTTTATAAATGAACTTCGAAATGGACGTTGCATATCATTGTACTTCCTTAGTGCATAATTTAGCTTTAGTATTATATACTTTAGGTTGGTAGCGAGACGTGACCGAATTATTGCTGTTCGATGAAACATTGTTCACGAGAAAATAGGCTCAAAACCTTTGGCTTCAATACGAATCAACAAAAATGAAAACAATATACTTATTTACATATATCCATCTAGGGCTGCAGAAACTTCATTTTCTCTTGTTTACATTTAATCTCTCCTCACGCGGAAGTGAAAGATGGCACGCGACGAAAGCCAGAGTCAGAAAACGGTTGAACTCTATTTTTCGTAGCCGTTGCGCTGTATGATTCCCAATGAATTCCATGCAGCATTTGAGAAGCATAGAACAAACAAAAAACAGATTCAACTCAAAGCCAAGTAAAACGAACATACTATACACATGAAGATGTAAATTCAAGACAAAGTTTAACGGATGATGTTACTCTCCAACAGAAGTCCTATCCGCCTTTAACTCCTCTACCGTCTTTACTGTGCGCCAGTGATCATGTGATAAGCTCGCGCTCGAAACGTTCAAATCGCTTGAAGAGGCTCCAACGTTATACCAATGAGAGTTGAAATGATACTGATTTTTTTTTAAACATAGTCCAACATATGTTCTATTTCGACGATTCCATCACTACATCGTTTTCGGGGAAAATATTTCAAAATCTAGACAACTTAATAAAGATCGAGAATTTTAACGCATCAACATTCGAGGATACTGATTTCTTTTAGACGCAGATGTACATCCAATAAATATTCAACTTAAATTTCCGTAATTATTGTTGTCGGGAAGAAATTCCAAAATCTAAATAGTTTAATGCACTTTTTTTTAGAAAAAAATACAAATTGAATTGGAATTTTCTTGTTAATAAACCCAGTGAATGTCAGCAGTGGATATTAATTTCGGCTATTCTCGTTTTTTTTTTAAAGCAATATAGTGGATACTCGTTGAAACTTTAAAGTTGAACATTTATTGGAAGTATATACATATAAAAAAATTGATTCATCGATAAAATGGGTTGGCGATTTTGAAATATATATATAATTATGGTAGTGAAGACTTAATTATGGGGTCCAGGAGTCTTTAACCCTATGCGCCTGAAGAATAATTAATATCTCCGTATCAATGGACGCAGTCAAACAAGTCGATAGACATTTCGAAAACCGCTTGTAGCAGTGAGTGACAGTGGCAAACGGTGACAAATGATGAATCAAGAAAGTACCGTGTGAAGATTTAAACGGTAAACGTCTAACGGATTGGTAATTAATTCCGAATCCTTGAATATCTGCATTCCCCTTTGCAAATATCCCCAAAGTTATACACTACCAATATTTCTCTTCGTAACTTTCTGTCCCTCCTCGCTTGCTCCCTCATAGAAACCGCCACCGTCTGCTTTTTCCTCATCGGGAAAATAGATAAATCAAGCTTTCCAGGCGTAAACGTTCTAGCCGAAGGTCTGATGCTTTACTAGCTTTTTAAAAAGTCCATTCTCAAATTGCATGAGTTCAGCGTACGTCCCAGACTCGACGACACGCCCGCAATCGAGTACGGCTATGTAATCGGCGTTTTTTATTGTGCTCAGCCGATGCGCTATCGTTAAAACTGTTCGCCCTGTAGTGGCTCGCTCCAGAGCTTCTTGGACGTAATGCTCACTCTCTGCATCGAGAGCGCTCGTTGCCTCGTCCAGGATGAAGATTTTGGGATTCTGTAAAAAAAAATATGATACTCATTATGTAGCATTTCACTCGTGCGTCTGTATATATATATATTTACATATGCACATATAAACCAGACATTCCATTTATCCTGAGACATCGAAATACGGTCTGTTTGACAAAAGCATGTATGGCTACATTTTTTCCTGCAAACCGTTAGAGGGTAGATTCGAACGCGAGCAGATAGCGGGACCGTTCCACCAAAATGCTTTTATAGAAAGCGTCCTTTGTCGTGCGACCATGATCACAGACAAATCGCTATTATCCGAAAAACACGTCGAAAAAGACACTTGGGCGGAAGAAAGTTTGGAACACGATTGGGACAATCTTTTCAGACGAAGCTTCTTTTTGAAAACTTTCTCCCATCAATCATCCCTGGTCTACCCATACCAATATACATCAAAGATCTGGAACGTCAGGCAATTATGCCATGAAATTAGTGGAAAGTATGCCTCAGAGATACCAGGCGATTATTAATATAGATGCGACTGGAACACTTATTGATAATACAGCATCACGGTTTATATGACTGTGTATTTTTTTTTCAATGACTTCTCCCAAATAGTTTTTGAGTTTCGCCGTACACGCTCTTATCAAACAGACTGTAAATCTGGAACGGCGAAGTAAATCGGAAAATCTCGAGACACGTATCGAACGGATTCAAACGAGGAGTAAAATGCCAAGATAATTTACTTAGTGCACTCCTTTAAGGTGATTTCAAAGTCAACTTTTTTTATACATGAACTTATATTTTTTAAAGTGCCATTTTGTTCTGTGTAAAAAGAACGGTCACTTTTGTGCGAAACATTTCTTTATTTAGCTATTTTTCCCGACTTTTCTTAAACATTTTTTTTAACAAACATACAGCAATTTTTAACATTACGATGTAGGCTGGTTTTGTCACGATTTTATAACGAACCTGATCGAACCTGATTATTCGAAGTACTTGTCTCACAAGGGGACACGTTCAGATGATAACCGAGTTTAGCGATGCGCTTTTACAATATGGTAGATAGGTTGGTACTGATGTTCCTTGAAAAAGACTAGCTTCAAACTCGGCCTTAATTTTGAGAAAAACGAGTTTAAAGTTATAGAGCTCTTTATATCTTTTGCGAGTATCAAAATAATCGCGGCAGCTGGCAGCCAAGTGGTCAGCCTGACTACCGCGCGAAGATCTCGAGTTCGAGTTCCCTCGACGCTAATTTTTCCCAATTTTTAATACGTGCGTTAATTTTTTTTAACCTTTATTATGCTATGTAGAATTTTTAAAATGTGTTTGCTTGGGTTAAATTATTTTTAAATAATGAACTTATACGTGAATAAACAGGAATTTTATTCTTTAATTATAATGCAAATGGAAAAGCAAATGAATGTTATTTTGCTTTAAATATATAATATATTATTGCCGCCGGACTGCCTGGGATGATATTTATCGTAAAAGCAGACAAAACACAGGAAACTTCGGCACTATGAACATTGTGCGAAAGCTATTTCGTTCTCTTCGCAATCGCATCTTTTTTCAAACTTCTGGGGGAAGAAGCCACTTGGTTAACGTTGAGAAAAATATTCTTTTTCCGGAATCAGTTTAGCCGCGTACCAAACATACCTGTAAACAAAGTAGCTGTAAGCAAACAAACATTAATTTGCTTTTGTATTGGCATTATAATAAAACAATAAAAGTTCTGTTTATCCACATATAAGTTTATTATTTTTAAATAATTTAACCCAAGCAAACACATTTTGAAAAATGTACATAGCATAAAAAAAGTTAAAAAAAAATAACGAACATATTAAAAATTGAAAAAAAAAGTAGCGTCGAGGGGACTTGAACTGGAGACCTCCGCGCAGTAGTCAGGGCCGCTGACCACTCGGCTGCCAGCCGCTGCGATTATTATGATACTCGCAAAGGATATGATGAGCTCAATAACTTTAATCTCGTTTTTCTTAAAATTAAGGCCGAGTTGGAAGCTAATCTTTGTCAAGGAACATCAGTACCTACCTACCTACCTACCATCCTGTAAAAGCGCATCGCTAAACTCAGTTATCGTCTGACCGAGTCCCCTTGTCAGTATCCGCAGAGAGATTCGCTTTGTAGTTCATCAATTATTTATTCGTTGTATTAATTTTGTATAATGTTTGGATGCCTTCATTTTGAAAGTATGATGAGATGACGCTATAAAATATATATTGAGTCTATGCATAATTCCGTAGTGAAATTCCGACAGATGTCGTTCACAGTTGTTTCTCCGCTCAAACATGCGTCAATCATATGAAATTTCCTATATTAAGTGAAAGCCGAAACTTGTGCCAACATTTAAAAAAAGAATCCATCGAGTTCCGTGAGGTATAGGAAGTTTGATTATATTTTGCCCATGGAAGGATAAAAACGTGTATTTTCGATGCATTTCGCTTTTTTATTTTCGAAAAGGCAAAAACGCGTCGCAGACTTACAGAAAGATATGCGCCGTGTACGGAGAGAATGCCGTAAGTGTATGTCGGAAGTGGTTTACGAAATTTCGTTGTAGAGATTCTGATCGCCAAGATGCTCCTCGCTCCGGTCGGTCATTCGCTACTGATGTCGATAAAATCAAGGCTTTAATCGACTCTGATATGCATTTAACGACCACAGCGATCGGACATAACCTCACCATTAACCAATTAACTGTTTCGAGACATTGACGAAATCCTGGGATGTTCAACGTGCGTGAAGTTTAGGTGCCGCACGATTTGAGCGAAAAGAATATAATGGGCCGAATTTCAGCTTGCGATTTGCTGCTCAAACGCCAACCGGGCGCAAAGGCTGGATTACACCCGAAGAAGGTGATGCTCTGTATTTGGTGGGATTGGAAAGGAATCGTCTATTGTGAGCTGCTGCCACCCAACATAATCGACCAATGCTCACAACTGGCCAAATTGAATTGAGCAATCGATCAGGAGCGGCCCGAATTGGCGAACTGAAAGGGCGTAGTGTTCCACCAGAACAACGCTAGACCACACGTTTCTCTGATGACCCGGCATATTTCTGGAAAATTTCTTATTGTGGCTTGAGTGGGATTTCTGTGCCCCCACCGTATAGTCCGCACTTTGCACCTTCAGACTATCACTTGTTCCAGGTGCTCCAGAACAGTTTGAATAATAAAACCTTCATTTCCCTGAACGTCCTCAAAAACCACTTAGATGATTTCTTTGCCCAAAGATTTCAGGACTTCTATGAAAGAGGGATAATGAAGCGCCTGGAGAGACGCCAGAAAGTTATTGAACAAAATGGAACATATTTTGTTGATTAAACTCGCTTTTTTTGGTAAATATTTTGCGTTTGATATTTCCTCGATTTTCGCTATGGAATTATGCATAGACTCAATACGTTTCTATTTCTTTTTAAGTTGATCTTAAAATCGCGTTTTAAAAACGTCCACTAAATGAAAAAGTTATTTCACTCCCCGTTTGAATCTATTCGATACGTGTCTTGGGATTTTTTTACTTACCTCGATGTTCTTGAGTTATTTTGATGTCTTAAGATAAATGAGGGGTGTAGTTCCGAAAAGCCCATATCGCTGATTTATTTGAAATTTCGTGTACCCATGTATTTTGACTCGCTGATCACGAATATGATTGTGCAAATATCCGCAAATGTGTTTTACGACAACATTGCATATAACACGCCATGTGTTCCAAGTTCGTGTGTCGGACGCTGAATGTGCAACCCCCTGACGGGCGCGGAGGGGGCGGAAACCGCACCCTGCTACACTAAACGTAGATTTTAAATATATCCGAATAAATAAGTAGACGTAATTCATCCGGATATATAAATGTTTTATTTGTAAAGATTTGATTAAGTTGGTTTCTTTGGTTCGTTTGGGTTTGGTTGTGTTGGTTTGTTTAGGTTTGGGGAGGGGGGGGGCGAACTTTCCGTGGGTTGAATTTTTCAGGTCGAGTTTTCCTAGATTCTGTTTGAGTATACGTGTTGTGTGTTGTTCGGTTATGCGTGTTGTGTGTTGTTTAGGTATGCGTATAATGTTAAAGATTAAACTCCAAACTTCCTGCGGTAAAGTGCGTAAGTAGATAATATCGAAACTAATGGAGTTTAGCAAAATGTAATTATTGTAGCGATATCCCATTTTTCTCGAAACAGAATGGTTTTAGACAAAACCTGTATAGAACATAAAAGAACAATCTTTTTCTAGGCTACAACTTTTGTGAGAAACATTTTTCTCTAAGATTAATATTTATTAAAATAAAATAGAAAATCTGAATCTTAAAAAATCAGTTTTTGTGAGTGACCTTGTGACCTTGAAAATCAAATTTGCAAATTTTTTCACTATCATATTCGTGATCAGCGAATCAAAATACATGGGTACACGAAATTCCAAATTAATCGGCTGTATGGGCTTTTCGGAACTTTATCGTAAATGAGCCACTCTGTATTGAAAAAAAAAATTAAACGATGAGGAACCTCGATGAGTTCTCGATCGAGACACTTTCTTCTCATTGAAAAGTGATTCAAAAGTATCACCTTATTCGGCAGTCGCGATATTGTGACTTCATTAATACGATCGCTCACCTTGACGAGGGCTCTAGCGATGGCGACTCTCTGTCGTTGTCCGCCGCTCAACGTAATTCCACGCTCTCCAACCATAGTGTCCAAGCCATGTGGCATTTTATCAGCAAATTCCAGAACATTTGCTTGACGCGCTGCTCGAATAACGTCCTGATCAGACGCTTCTTCGGTGCCGTACCGTATGTTTTCTCTTATCGTTCCTCCGAAGAGAACGGGCTCTTGAGAGACGAAACCAATCTGCGACTTGACCCAGGTGGGCTCCAAATCTCTAAGATCATGGCCATCGAGACGTACGGAGCCCGTGCTGGGATCGTAGAGTCTGAGGAGTAGCGAAGCTATCGTTGATTTTCCGGATCCGGATGGTCCGACGATAGCCGTAATGGACGATTCACTCGCGCGCATATCGAAGTCCTTCAAGATCAAGCAGTCCTCGCGCGAGGGATACTTAAAGCTTATGCCACAAAAATGAATATTACCAGACAGTGGTTTATCGGGTATCGTGCCACCGGATATAGGTATGGCTGGCTGACGATCGATCAGTTGAAATATACGAGTGCTGGCACCCAAAGCGCGATTCAGCTCGGAATAAAAGCTGGATAATCCGCCTATCGAGACTCCGATGTAGGCAGCGTAAAGGAGAAAAGCACTCAAATTTCCCACGGTTATCGTCGCGTCCGTTATCATAACGCCGCCGTAATAAAGTACCGACAATACTATCACGTTGCCCGAGAGTCCCGTCATACCGAAAAACAATCCTCGATAGAAGCTCTCCTTGTAGCAGAGCTCCAACAAGTCGTTCAATTTTTTTCCGTATCTCGCTATCTCGTTGTTCTCTTGCGCAAACGCTTTTACCGTTCTCACGTTGCTGATTCTCTCCTCTACTGTGGTATTCAAAGAGGCCAGACTGTTTTGCACTTCCTCGGTGATTTTTTTCACGAAACGACCGTACACGACTGCCAGGGCTGCAACAGGCGGCACAATCGCAAGGCTCATCACGGTCAATTGTGGCGACACGTAAAACATCATCGAGGCACCGGCGATCGTCATTATCGATGACCTCAAGCCATCCGAAACGTTTCTCGTGACCGCCGAACTTACAAGTTGCGTGTCACCTGATAACCAAACGTTTCGATTAATCGTAAGAATCGTTGACAGCTCTGATATCACACTTTAAGGTGGTATTCTAGACTAGAAATTTCAAAATCGTTTTTTTTTGCATTTTTCAAAAAGTATAGACTCTTAAGAATATGTCCTCGAAATGATATCTTAAAATTCCCAATATTTATAAAGTTCTAGCGATTTGCTATAGCGCAAGATCGTCTAGCTCGTTGCTCAATCATTTGTCGTGTTTTATGCTTGAAGAATGCGTTGGATTTTTCTGCTACACCCCCAAAACAACATATGGAAGTGGTAAGGTAAGCGAAGTACCCATTCCAATATTTAGAAAACACAGATCACAGCGGCACTTTTCGAATTTTTATGTTTTGGAAGTCGGGGTGGCATTCCGTATGAAAACGATTTTTAAAATTTCACGACGTCGGGGCACGAGGAAAGCCAAATTCCAGGAGTCGGATTTTTTGCACATTGTTTTAGCATACCTTTCCTAAAAAACGACCGAAAGACTTTTGCGATTTATTGGTTTTTTTTAAATAGAGTTACGCCACTTTTAACAGAAAACGGTAAAATTGCGAGGATTGCACATTATGTTTAATGGCGTTTCGCGATAATAAAAAGGAGAAAATAAAATAAAGATTTGTAGCCGAAAACACCACCTTTACAATGCTCCCCTCATGAACGTTGTGCGACTTTTTTTTACCGGAGTTATTACTTTTCAAAGTCGAAATACGCAATTTTTGCGTGACCGTCAATAACTCAGTCAAAAAAAATCGTAGAGAGCTTGCTAAAAATAACGATTTTAAAGCGAAAACGTGGTTCTTCAAAACGGATAGTTTTTCGAAAAAAAAATTTCCGTCCCCCGTACATATCCTTGAAGTTGTGCAATTTTTTCAATTCCTGGTTTTTGTAGTTCAACGGGTAAAGAACCATTAAAAAAAAAGAATATATTTTTTTTTTATCGACATTTCCAAAAAGCACCATTCACGCACCAAAATGCTTAATTTTTTTTTTCTACAGTTATTTTCTACTGGGATATAGCTGTTCAAATATGGTCAAAATTTCGGCGAAAAATTAATGATCCTTTAATTGTTGCGAAATTATTATTATTACTATTTAAAAAAAAAAGTTAAAAACTTTGAAAACAATAGGGCAAAAAATTAACTTTCTTTACGAACCGACGGCAATAAAAAAAAAATCTCTTTGGTACGCGCCATAATTACATTCTTATTGATCAAGGAAATTGGTCTTATTTCTGTTTCAGATGAATGTGAGCTTTGGAATCATGTAAACCACCTCCACTCTTTTTTCTCCAGGGGCATATTTAGAGGCCCGCAACTTTTTCAATAAAAAATTTTTTTTTACACATAATTTTTTATCCAATTTCTTGAACCATCAATAAAAAGACTGTAAAAATATATATGTATTTTTTATAAAGTCCGAAAAAACGCCCGAAATTTACGCCTCACTTAACAGAACACTTGTAGACTAAATGAATTACCGGTCAATCGCCCAACAAGTTCGCCCGTGCTCACCCTGTCGAACATTCCCGTTTCTTGCCTGATGATCGAGGAATACAATTTCTTTCTCAAAGATTGAGTTATCCTGTGGCCCGTCGTAGACATGAGATAAACTCGCCCAAAGTTGCACAAAGCCCCGACGAGAAATACCGCTGAAAGCGCAAGGCCCAGCTTGTTCAAATTTTCACGTGTCTTTTCCTTGTCGCTCGTATAAATTATATCTATTATTTTTCCTAAACAGAACGGCACAGCCATTGTAACGGACGATGACACGACGAGCAAAGCTATCGCACCGACCAGTCTCCATTTCTCTGGGGCAGCTATTTCGAGAAGTTTCTTTAATTCTGACTTTTTCTGCCTCTTCGACAATAAGTCTACACCGAATTTGGATTCTATTCGACCGGTAGATCTCCATCTGACGGCAGCAATGACGATTCTTCTTCTCGATGGATTTGAAAACTTTGCCAAGTCATTTTTCCAAGTGTAAAAATGACATTTCTCTAGTAAGCCAATTTTGGCTCGAGAACTGAGAAACATTGTTCGACAAGTCATCAGCCGGTAGAGCGGTGTCATCTCGGGGTGGTATTTTCATTGAGGTAATGAATTATTGGCTCTTGCGAAAATGGCCTTTGCCTTTTCTCATCAATCATCGAATTTGAAGTTTTACGCGCTGTGTAAACAATGCAGAATAATTATAAATATCATAATTGAGTAATTATACATCCTGTTATTTACTGCGATTAGCAATTATACTTCATCCAATTGTTGAGTCGAAGCGAATGTGAAGCAACATCGTTTTTTTTTTTTGGACGAAGCGATACTCACGCTTTGGGATTATATCTCCCTTGAAGGATTGAAAAAAGAATGGTGTAGCGAATTTGTCGGGTCGAGTATATTCATCTCAGAAATAAATAAGCATGTTCAACAAGGTTAGGAATTTTCGTTCGTGTGTCCTTTCGTATTACGTAATTGTGAACGATCATTAGATCATTTTCCAATAATCGATGTACTCCGTAAAGTGAAAAACTTCGACACTCGGGGTATCGATTCAATCGTTTTTTTTTTTCATTTGATATCAGCTGAACGAGGCAAGAATTAAACATACCTACCTTTTGTAACAGAATTCGCAGATTTATGAGCTTCGATGATCAGGTCAATTATTCATCACTTACATTTACCGATGATGCTTCGAGACGATATTTTTATTGAACTTGTTACTTGTCATCGTTATGGAGAACTTGCAAAACACTTGTGTAAAATGCCTATGTGAATTTTGCACTCTCAATCTTTAGCTACGCACATGCGTGGTTTTCCACTCGGCCATCTACAGGGGAAGACGAGGATTAATTTCGTCAGCTCATGATGTGCTCTATAGCATCATAGTGTTATGTTTCCCTGTCATTTCTTTTTCGGCCAATCAGACTTGAAACGATTTTTATATACATATGATGAAGTCATGGCATCGTTAAACATGAGTTAAAGACCAGCTGGCGCATGTTCCATAATAACTCTAGCATGATCATCAAACTCCAAATATTTTCATGATTTTTCAGTTTGTGGGACACGTCGCGTTGAATACATGTTGGTTGAAGAAATATATCGTGATCGAGGCAGTATAGCAGTCGGGATAATTATATTACACGACAAAAACGTTCGATAATAATAAAAAACAATTAAAATTGAAAATAAGGAGTAGAGAAGGACGGGACAGCTGGATCACTCCTCTAAGTCCAGGTCCCCCAGTTCTTCCTCGAGACCCTCAAGATCTTCCTCCGCGAAGAGATCTTCGTTTATCGCCAATGCCACGGCTCCTTCACCCACAAGAGTCCCCGCTGCAGAAAATTTGCCTCGTTACACTTACAACAAATTCATGCTCCAGAAACGATAATTCTTACGACGAATCCAATGTCATTTGGTTCTTCAGGTACGTACCAGATGCCACGTCGCCGTTCGTCTCTGGCTTCTCGCTCTTGAGTCTATCTTCCCGAGCCAGTGTTATTCCCGCGGTGTCCAATTCCTGAGCTTCACAAGCAAGCCGATCCATGTCCAATTCACGATACTCGATATCTTCGCTGTCCTCGTCGTCCAGACGATAACTGTCGAAAGCCTCGTCTCCGTCCTCGATACCTGGATATTGAAATTTTTTTATTAGCATAAACGAAGATAGATGGTAAATGCCGTAGATCTTTGTTCGAACATAGAAAGTTACCATCGCCTGCCGCGAGTTCCGGATTGAACGAAAACATCTCTCGTCCCGATATGCCAACTTGACGACCTGCTTTATAGTCGTTTCGCTTCTTTTCTTCATCCTGAACAGCCTTCTCCTTCTTCTCGCGCAATTTTCGTTTCTTCCAAGCGAGAAAAGTCTCCAGTGTTATTTTCGTTTGATTAGGACCCAAATTGGCGCGTTCTCTCTCTATAAGATCTTCGAGGGAAATCTCGTCCTTTTTGTCGTCTTTTTTGCGATCTTTCTTCAGTACGAATCCCGGCGGTAGGGCGTGTCTGTAGATGCACTTAATGCCCGATGGACACTCCCAAAACCAACCGTACTTCGATTTCTCCACAGCTTCCAAAAAGTGTTTACAGATCTGCAAGCACGTACGGGGTGGGCAAAACTTATCGGCAAGAATTATCGACGATGAATTCTTAATGTTACTCACGATATCGGTTGTCGGCTTGTTGGAAGCCGTGCCGTGCTTCTTCTCAACTACTTCCTTCAATTTAACCTCGTCCCACTTGTCCATAGTGTCCGTCTCTTTGTCATCGTCGTCGCGCATGTCGCAATAGAGCGAACGCTTTTCTGCCTTTCTTTCGATGGTCAAATCATGAGAGAACTTGCACTTGTCGCCCTTGGCGCATTGGCCCTGTTTGAAAAATGCGCAAACCACCGATTTTGGATCCGTTCCTGCAAAAAGATATTCAGTCGTTTTTATTCTGTCAATGACTCGATATTCGGCGATCCAGGCACTACCTTTTTCTATTTTTTGACTCTGTACAGGCTTGAAGAGCAGAGCCAACTCCTTCTGTTCTTTCAATTTCTTCTCCTTCTCAAGTTTTTTGGCATTTGGGTCAAGAGCCTTGCCGGAAGCCACACCAGGCTTGACTTGCTTCTCGACCTGCTGTATAAACTTTTGCTGCTTCGCACCTTTCTTGTTCTTCAGGCCAAACGTTTTATCCTGCGTAACGGCGGGAAAGACAGCCAAGTGAAAATGGAAAAAAATATGTTTATGAGTAATGCGTACGTTTGAAGTAAGGACGAGGAAAAAGATCGGATAACCGCGAAATCGCTAGACATGTGGAGCATTCTTGGAACTTTTATTGATTATCGTTCAATGATAAATCATGAAGTCACTAACCTCGACGACCTTCTCCTTTTTCTTCAGTTCCGTCTTTTTACTCGGAGCCGGAGCTTTTTTTGGAGGCATTTTGATCTCTACTTTTTCGACGTGTCAATCATAAAGATTAAATACTGGATCAGTACGGCGAGTGATGCCAGGTAAGATGGCCTCCACGACGTCGACCGCGGACACCAAGTTTACCTCTAAAAAAATACCCTAAATCTACCACTAAACTGCTTTTCTTGTGGGAGAACTTGTGTCTACCGAATCAGCCAATCACGCTCCGTTTTGTGACTTCTATTTTTCTCCCCAATTGGGTTTATGATCGAATATTTTTGAGGATCAAACGATCGTGAATCGAATACAACCTTCCATAGGCCGGGTTGTTCCGACCCTTCTAACCTCTAGGTGAATTTAGAATCGCCAATATGGAGGGTAAAGTGCAGGAGTCGAAACTTCGTACTTAAAAGCGTTCGCATAATGGCGAAAAATAAGCGTTTCACCAAAGCGGCGCTCGTGTCGCGTGCATCCAATATGTTATATATAAGCGTATATTTGTACGGGAATCTAATAATGAAGTGGTTAAAATAAATGTAGATTTTAAGCCTCGTGGCCGAGAAGACTTGGAATTAACTAGTAACATATTCTAATTACAATAAAATTTATTTACTCGCTCTTACATTCACTTACCGATTATTTTATAATTGACAATTATTGTTTTTTTGTTTTTTTTTCTTATTTCGAAATTTTGGCGCTAAATATTTGTATAGCCATTAGACGAGAGGGAGCGCCGCTGACATCCGGATTCACTGTTGACCAGCGGGCTGGCCAGGGGCGTGACACGGTGCTACTTTCCCTATACTTAGGCCCGGTTCGCATTCCGTCCGCATTCTGTAGTTCCTTTAGCGCTCTGTACTCGGCGCCAATTATCTGCTCATCGAGTGCTTGACTTTACTACACCTGTCAGTTGTCAAGGTTTTGAGGTTAAAAAATCGTGTTAAATTTTGTTGAATCATCGTTTTGTTAAGTTGTTTTGTTACATTGTTTTGTTAAGATGTTACACCCGTGTAAACGCGGAACAAAAAAAAGAAAACCAAGAAAAGAAAAAAACGTCGAAATTCTGTAAAACTTAAATAAAAACATAAATATTTTTTACGCATTTGTACATATTTTCCTTTTCCTTTCATTCGTATTCAGAAGTGACCACCATCTAAAATCTAATTTTTAACATTTACAATAACGAAATAAATAATTTATTATTCCATTCTTTACTATTTATTATTATTAGATTATTTATTTCATTAGATTATTTGACATGTATCTTTGAATGCTTTGAATGCATTTCGGGAGCACTGCGGTGAGAAGATACGTGGCGTCACAAGTGACGAAATTTGGCAACACAAAAGACGGACATTCAGCGAAGCGACTCCAGCGGCCTGTGTCTCCCACCTGGGGCTGGCACACCTCAATAAACTGAGCCGCCGAATATGCAAATATTGAATTCTTTCCTATGCCAATCGATTTTCGTCGTTTGTTAGACGAAACCAGTGTTTGTTACACTTAATTTATTGAATAATATGAAAAACAAATTTCATGTCAAAGTTAGCCGCAAGAAAATGGTCTTGTAATGATTTCGAACGTTTCTTCGTAACCAATCGATTGTTAGTCGTTTGTTAGTGATTGTTAGTCGATTTTTATCGTTTGTTAGAGCTTAATTTTTATTTCATCGTGGAAAAACTTTTCCGTCCCGTAGCACGCTGCAAGCCGCGTGAAGTTGGCAGCATGGCCACGAGGGCCGAATACGGCTTTGCCCACCAACTCCTCAATTTCAGCGAAATAATGATTCTACTTATCCTACTCGATTGTTAGTCGTTTGGTAGCGATTGTAAGTCAATTTTCACCGTTTGTTAGAGCTGAATTTTCATTTAATCGTTGAAAAACTTTTCGACTCCTGTGGTACGATGCAAGCGTCGTGAAGTTGGCAGCATGGCCACGAGGGCCGAGTACGGCTTTGCCCATCTACTCCTCAATTTCAGCAAAATAATGATTCTACTAATACTACTCGATTGTTAGTCGTTAGTTAGTGAATGTTAGTCAATTTTCATCGTATGTTAGAGCTCAATTTTCATTTAATCGTTGAAAAACTTTTGGGCTCCTGTGATACGATGCAAGCGTCGTGAAGTCAGCAGCATGGCCACGAGGTGGTCTTGCGCGATGAATTTGCAACTGAAAAACATATAATTTTTAATGGTTTTTCAAGCCCTCTTAGAAAAAAATATATATAACGCATTTTTGTCATGAATAATATTTTCCGGAGAAGATAGCGCATTCTGGGAAAAAGTGAAAATTCCATTTTGAGTGCAGGAGAAGGAAGTTTTTTAAATTCCGAACACAGAACACTCCCGAAAAACTTTATTTGTGCCCGACGTCATGGGGAAAAAATTATCAAACATATGATTTAAAGTTGATAGCTCGGAATTTAATGAGTAGAACAAATGAATAAAATCAGGCACCGCCGCGCTATAGGAAGTGCTAGTGTGACGTCACAAATGCAACTTCCGAATGTTTGGCTGTCACAGGAAGTTAGTTGAGACTCCTATGACACGCGGTTGAACCAAGGGATCTGAATGTGTCCCTATGCGAGAACTTTACTGAGAATAATGACAATTTCGACAATGTTTGAAGATTCCATACTCTGCAAATGATATTTTCAATCATTTGCGATTCGCAAACAACTTTCGGAATAAATAATTCTAAGAATACATTTTAAAGTAATTTGTCGTGAAATTATTACTTTTTACCAAATACTACGAGTATTTTTTTTTAATGTTTCATAAATTATCTTAACATTCTGTAACTCAATCAATTATCTTAAAATTCTCTACTCAATCGGTCAGATTGCGTCGAGAAGTCTGACGATGCTGCGAGAAAGGTGACAGGAGCAATGTTTACTTAACAGCGATAAAATCAGTGCTCGGCATGGTTCTCTGGGCTTCAATCGGACATTTCTGATATTACCGGACCGAATTCGTCTCCGATTTTATCTTACTTCCGGTCGGACTGCGTCGAGAAGTCAAAAGATGCTGCGAGAACGGTGACTGGAGCATTGTTTACCTAACAAAGATAAAATCGGTGCTCGGAATGATTCTCGGGGTCTCATTCGGACATTCCTGATATTACTGCCGATAAGTCGTCTCCGATTTTATCTTACTTCCGGTCAGACTGCGTCGAGAAGTCTGACGATGTTGCGAGAACGGTGACAGGAGCATTGTTTACGTAAAAAAGATAAAATTGGTGCGCGAAATGATTCTCGGGGTCTCAATCGGATATTCTTGATATTACTGCCCCGAATTCGTCTCCGATTTTATCTTACTTCCGGTCGGACTGCGTCGTGAAGTCAAAAGATGGCGCGAGAACGGTGACTGGAGCATTGTTTACCAAACAAAGATAAAATCGGTGCTCAGAATGATTCTCGAGGTCTCAATCGGACATTCCTGATATTACTGCCCAGAAGTCGTCTCCGATTTTATCTTACTTTCGGTCAGAATGCGTCGAGAAGCTTGACAATACTGCGAGAACGGTTAGAGGAGCATTGTTTACCTAACAAAGATAAAATCGGTGCTCGGAATGATTCTCAGGGTCTCAATCGAGCATTCCTGATATTACTGCCCTGAATTCGTCTCCGATTTTATCTTACTTCCGGTCAGAATGCGTCGAGAAGTCAAAAGATGCTGCGAGAACGGTGACAGGAGCATTGTTTACCTAACAAAGATAAAATCGGTGCTCGAAATGGTTCGCTGGGCCTCAATCGGACATTCCTGACATTCGTCTCCGATTTTATCTTACTTTCAGTCGAACAGCGTCGAGAAGTAAAAAGATGCTGCGTAAGATAAAATCGGAGACGAATTCGGGGCAATAATATCAAGAATGTCCGATTGAGACCCCGAGAATCATTCCGAGCACCGATTTTATCTTTGTTAGGTAAACAATGCTCCTGCCACGATTCTCGCAGCATCGTCAGACTTCTCGACGCATTCTAACCGGAAGTAAGATAAAATCAGAGACGACTTCTGAGCAGTAATATCAGGAATGTCCGATTGAGACCCCGAGAATCATTCCGAGCACCGATTTTATCTTTGTTTGGTAAACAATGCTCCAGTCACCATTCTCGCAGCATCTTTTTTACTTCTCGACGCAGTCCAACCGGAAGTAAGATAAAAACGGAGACGAATTCGGAGCAGTAATATCAGGAATGTTTGATTGAGGCCCAGAGAACCATGCCGAGCATCGATTTTATCGTTGTTAATTAAACAATGCTCCTGTCACCGTGCTCGCAGCATCGTCAGTTTTCTCGTCGCAGTCTGACCGGAAGTAAGATAAAATCGGAGACAAATTCGGGGCAGTAATATCAGGAATGTCCAATTGAGGCCCAGAGAACCATTCCGAGCAGCGATTTTATTTTTGTTAAGTAAACAATGCTCCTGTCACCATTCTCGCACCATCATCAGACTTCTCGACGCAATCTGACGGATTGAATAGATAATTTTAAGATAATTGATTGAGTTACAGAATGTTAAGATAATTTATGAAACATAAAAAAAAAATACTCGTAGTATATAGTAAAAAGTAATAATTTAACGACAAATTACCTTAAAATGTATTCTTAGAATTATTTATTCTGAAAGTTGTTTGCGAATCGCAAACGATTGAAAATATTATTTGCGGAGCATGAAATCTTCGAACATTGTGGAAATTGACATTATTCTCAGTAAAGTTCTCGCATAGGGACACATTCAGATCCCTTGGTTCAACCGCGTGTCATAGGAGTCTCAACTAACTTCCTGTGACAGCCAAACATTCGGAAGTTGCAGCTGTAACGTCACACTAGCACTTCCTATAGCGCGGCGGTGCCTGATTTTATTCATTTGTTCCACGCATTGATTTCCAAGCTATCAACTTTAAATCGTATGTTTGATAATTTTTTCCCCATGATGGGGGGCACAAATAAAGTTTTTCGGGAGTGCTCTGTCTTCAGAATTTAAAAAACTTCATTCTCGTGCACTCAAAATGGAATTTTCATTTTTTCCCAGAATGCACTATTTTCTCCGGCAAATATTATTCATGAAGAAAATGCGTGATATTTTTTTTTTCAAAGAGGGCTTGAAAAAACATTAAAAATTATATTTTTTTCAGTCGCAATTTCATCGCGCAAGACCCTTAAAAATCACATGGCCACCTTATAAAAGTCACCCTGTATATACCTATATCCATTTCTTTATCAGAATCAACTCATTAATAGTCTAGGATATTTAATATAGCCGAATATTACTTATTTTTGGTTATTAACGATATTCACTATCCAATAACCAAACATCGATAATATGGGCTATATTATATATTCTAGACTATGAATACGTTGATTTTGACAAAGAGATAGATAAGATAGTGTTATTTCGGTTTTGAAGTGGATTGTAAATGAAATATTAGCTATTTAATTAAAAATGAAATACAATTTATTATCACTAAAAAATATATTCATGAATTTTTATCGTCGTTACACATTCTGCCGTCCGTGAGTTCCCACCCTCTAGCCGGTCACCCCCGGCGAAGCCAGTCCGCGATGCGATTTTCAACGTCTTTGACTTTTGCGTCGCGAAACGACCTCTGAAAAAGAAAATGAACAACTGTTGTGAATAGGATTTTATTAACGTGCGATGATGTCGTTACAGCAAACGTACGCTTTCAGAATACAAAAAACGAACATTAAATATACATATATCTACTCACAGAGGCAAATAGGAAAATATATTACGGGGATATATACTCACGTGTATATGTTTAAACACCTTTTTTTTTTTATCAATTTGTTCACACTTTGCTCGTCGGTGATCGGAATAATGGTGCATCAGGTACGCAAGCCGGTGAGAGTATAACAGTCATCCGTTAAGTGTCATCTTTTGGACAACATTTTGATGCCTTTTCACTATCTCCCGCCAATTCCAAATATTAGGTGAAGTAAAAAGTTCTGAGTGTTTTTTCGCTTTATTTCGACGATGAAATTAACATAGTTAGGATTATCCGATTTAGATCAAATATGCGCCGTTTTGTTCGATAACTTTTGTCCATTTTGAAGGCAATTTCATAATTCCGCGTTTGAAGAAGTCCTCGTCCCTATTGGTAAAAAACTTGACCAGCTCATTTTTACAAGCCTCTCTTGAGGCCAGTTTTGTACCATCAAGAAAATTTTGCAAATGCTTGAAAAGGTGATAATCACTTGGTGCCAGGTCTGGACTATACCACGGGTGCGATAGAACCCCCCATCCAAGCTCTCGAAGCTTCTGACGCGTCGTTAAAGATGTGTGCGGCCTGGCGTTGTCTTGATGGAACACAACACACTTCCTATTGGCCAATTCTGGCCGCTTCTGGTCGATCGCGTGCTTCAATCTGGTCAGTTGTTGACAGTAGAGGTCCGAATTGAGTGTTTGGCCCGATGGGAGCAGCTCATAGTGGATGATTCCCTTCCAATTCCATCAAACGCACAGCAAAACCTTCTTGGCCGTTAATCCGGGCTTGGCGATCATTTGGGCCGGCTCACCGCGATTGGACCGCGATCTTTTTCGGCTGTTGTTCTCGTATGTGACCCATTTTTCATCGCCAGTCACCATCCGCTTAAAAAATGGGTCGATTTCGTTACGTTTCAGCAAAGAATCGCAGGCATCAATTCGGTTCAAAAGGTTCTTTTGCGTCAATTCGTGTGGCACCCATACATCTTGAGACCAGCCTTATGCAAATGGTTCCAAACGGTTTTCTGGCTAATCTTCAGTTCCTGGGCAATGGAATAAGTACTCACATGCCGGTTCGACTCGACGATTTCCATGATTTTATCAACATTTTCGACGATTGGCCTACCAGAGCGTGCCTCATCTTCGACGTCCATATTACCAGAACGGAATCGTTGGAACCACCGCTTTGCTGTTGCTTCGATACTGTATTGGGTCCATAAACAGCACAATTTTTTTTGGCCGCCTGCTCCGCCTTTTCACCTTGGTAGTAGTGATACTGAAGAATGTATCGAATTTTCTCTTTTTTTACCTCCATTTTGGAACGCTGTAACACACAACTGGCTTCACCAAACACAAAACTGACAAAGAACTTTTTTTGAAGCGCAATGTCACCTTTAAATCGCCGTATAGTATGACCCGATGCGATGTATACATCGTGAGATTGTAGGGATCTTCTCCCTAGTGGGACGGATTCGGAAGGTGTCCAAGAAAAATGAGACGCGAGCGCGATACGTATATTATACGAATTAACTACCAATTTATTAAATAAAGATCACAGTCCTTTTACTTCGTGACAGTCTTATGGGACCGCGTGCGTTCTCGATGGCGGGTCGTAGAGCTCTCTCCTCTTTCGTTCTCTCTCCTCGTTTTCGCCGGCGGTGTTTGTGTCCCGCCGGAGAATTTTGCGTTACGTCGCTGGCGCGACGGCGTAGAGGAGCGGCGCTGATTGGACGCGCTTGTGTTTGTCCAAGTTGTTGCAGGTAGAGGATGCCTGAGAGTCGCGGCAACCCCACAAGATTGTGGGAACCCGCCTTAAAGTCCCTAGGCGCTAATACCGGACCCAAAAGCATACGGCTCATCGCATATCATGCTGAACGGATCGTAGCACGATATCCGGCAATCAGAACTGACTACTGCGTTCTCCCCGTTCGGACACGACACGTATTCTTAAACTTATCTCTTTTGTATGTCTAATAAATAAATAATATATTGTTGTTAGCGTATAAAGAGGGTATAAGTGTATGTGGCTCCCTTAAACCCCACAAGATATGGCTCACTAAAGACATCTAGTGGAATACGCTCAGAACTTTTTACTTCACCCAATACGTCAAAAAACAACATATTACCGATGTCCGAAAGATATCATGAAAAAGATATCTTATGTGATTAGTCTTTAGGATATCCTTTGGACAACGTTTATAATTAGATACAATAGATAACAGCAGACCGATAACTTTTTGATACCTGAAAATAGTCATCGATTGGATAACAGTTTGTGATACCTTCCAGATATCCATTTTCACCGCCAAAAGATATCATAAAAAAGATAACTTCACGACAACATCATACGGGATGTCGTTTGAAAGATGTCAAATAGTTATCTTACGGTAATGTCTTAAAGATAACCTGAAAACGGTAACTTATCGGCGTCAATTGGACATTTATGCTACCTAGTTAACTTACTAACATCAATTTGGTGATTCAACGCGCTATTGGCCCAACGTTAGTAACAACTAGTAAGTTACTAAAAATCTGCTGCATTTTACCGCTCATGAAATGTCAGCTTTAGAAGCAGTCTCCCTTCACACCGAATCTACCATAACGCAAGAATCAGAATTAGTCCGCGAGAAGATTGAAAAAAAAAATAAAATAAAATGACGCGACTCATCGCATCCAGTACCATGATCGTTTAGAACAATAAGCGAGATTCGCAAGTCAAATTGTGCCTGTTGCATTCCTCGTGTCAAGTGCTATCAACGTAACCTCAAAACCCATGCGGACCGTAATACATCGAAAATCGCTGTAGCTTCCGCCACAAAGTGGTAGAGAAACATGCAGATCCAGGGTGCCCAAAGATAAATCAAGGCCATCGACATTGCAATTAAACAAAAAATCCAAAGCCATCACCCGAATCAAAATCGCTACAATGGCTATCGGTGACAATCATATTCCTTACATCCTGACTGGTTGTATTTTTTATATGTTCGGTCTCAAATGGTGTTACGAATACGCCAAGTTTTGGGTCGAACCGAAGCGAAGGATTGAGGAAAAAAGCGGCAAATTCGAGCGAATGAAAAGCAGCTGCAAGAGAATATTGACGAGTCATCCGGTCGAGGGAAGTCTTAAATTGATTGCGACGGCGGTGGGTCTCGTAGGCACATTGATCGGTGATCTAAGCAACGTCGGTATCGTTTCACCCAAGGTCGTACACGCCACCATCTATCTCTTCTTCGCATTCTCCGGCCTGGTGGACGTTCTCAATTTTTACTTTCCTCGCAACGTCACTGCCGGACTGACCAATCTCGCTCTCGCTCAGAGTTTCTTCATCGAGGGCTTTCTCTTTTTGTGGGCCATGGATGGTAACGCCTCGGTCAATGTTATACTGACTGGAGTAGTTTGGACTACTTCGCTCGTGGTTGCCCTGGAGCTCGTCTGGCCAGAGTTGAAACTTCTCCGAGGCTGCACTACTCTGATTCACGGTAGCTGGATAGCTCTGATGTTGCAAATGTATCAGACTCAAGAGGGCAATCCTGGAATAGCTCTGGCATTCTCGCGGCACGTCGCGGCTGCTTTTGCCGTCACGCTGTGCGTCGTTGCGATAACTCGCAGCTGCATGCCCCGTCTCGTAGTCGAGGAACCGCCTGAAATTCCCATTTACGACTACTGCCACGAACCGAATCAAGAGATCTAGAACACAGGGAGTTCAAACGAGACGTTCCTTTTGCTCTCTGTCTCTCTCTTGCTGGTTGCCTAAAGATTTATACCAAGGTATACAATGAAACATCCATCAATCAATCAATAAATCCATCTAGCTGGCTAACAAGTTTTAGCTGTAGACCAAAAAAGACTGTACCGTGGCTTGGAGTTACTTTGATCAATTTTGAAATGAAAATCAATATATCTTTTTAAATGATATCGTAAAAAAAAAACTTGTTTAAAATGGAAACATCAACTTTTATTAGTCTTTTTATTTTCCAAATTACAATTTAAAATATTTAAAAATAAATGAGAAAAATAAATAAAATCAAAGTTATATTGAGAGCAGGGTTACTTTGATACCTGCCTTTTTCTTAATGAGAATCGAAAGTAAAATAAAGTGAATAAAGTAAAATAAATGAAGAAGAAGGAGCATTTTCCTGAAAGAGAAAAAAAACGGTCAACGGGATTGAAAGTTACGATTTTTATTGTTTTGGAGTTACTTTGATCGAAAAAATATTACACCTTTACTTTTCTAAATCAACTTTATTGATAAGCAACTGGTATTTTATAATTATTTATGCGGTAACACACCCATAAACTTCGAAACATTAAAAAATTAGAAAAAACAATTAATTGTTTAATTGGTAATTAACCTAGTAATGGTCTGTTAATTGGTAATTAATAGACTTTTGTCTACCTAGGTAATCTAAATCACAAAAAGAGATCAAATTATTCATTAGAAACATTTCTTAATCTATAATTCTGCAACATTAATATCATATGGAAATTCAACATAATCATTTTTATCGATAGGTTTCGGCAAGAATGATACTATATCAATGTTATCGATTTCGGATATATCTCCTTTAATTCTCTTGAATCTTGTTTTACTTTCAGCTGATTTGAAACCTTCCACTAGTAAAGGGTCTAATTTCATTATTGGGTAACCGTACTTTTACGTTTTTTTTTTGCCACGACTGAGAATACTGAGAATACTCCGAGACTATCAATAACGATAATACGTAGGGTGAAATTGATCAATGATCAATGTTACCCCGTCGAAACGATCAAAGACACCCCAACGAAAAAACTGCCGACCATAAAATATGTTTTTGAGGATATGCCACACAACAAAGCATAATGGTGTAGTTTTATAAACATCTGACAAGGTGATTTTTACCAAAAACATGTCATTGCAACACTCAACTTGTTATTTTTTTAAGTTATTCGAGCATAAAGAATCGTTTAAATACATTACTTACGTTTTTTTATATTTTTACGGTCACTTAAACCCGTTCGTTCGTGCTGCGCTGAGCGATGACATAAAGAGACGTTCAGGCTTGCCAACCGTAAAAAAAAACTCTCACTCGCCTTCAGGAACTTCGTAAATTGAATTTAAAAATAAAACGAAGTTTTTATCAAAGTAACCCCACGAACCAAAGTAACCCCAATCCCCGGTATTCAACCGGCGATGATCACAAGCCAAGTTCATTTAGAGATTTAGTTCCCTGAGGGTGGAATCCTGGCATCAAAATATTGATGAAAAACTGGACAACTTTTGGGATGTTTTTGTTGCACGATAGAAATGGCCATAGTCACGTTCCAGACGTTGTCGAAATTTGCATAGTTGAGATGGAACGAAAGTGATTTTTTCTTTTCTCATTTTTATTACTATACCGCCGCTTGTTTTTTACAAATCACCTTGTAGTTATGTGATAAGAAACCTTGAAAAATATTTGAATGATTCGAAAGACTCTATTTTTATTTGATTCACTAACAACGAAAACTTTAAATCATTGCTTTAGCAGGGTCTGAAACGTGCACTAATAAGATCAAAGTCTGAGCTCTCTGTGAAGTTTTATGCCGACAAAGAAACATTAGTTTTTGTATTGTGATATTATGAATATAGAACATGATATTCTCTCATCTTTGTACAAGGTAGACCGTAGGTGTAGGAAAAGATCAAATGTTAAAATGATTTACTTATGTGCCTTCTTTGTTTTATCGATATTATCCTCGTATTTATGAGGTATAAGTATTTTTTCAACATTTTTCAAATGGCATACTTTCGCGTATTCGGTAAAACAATACGACCATTTGATGCTTCACTGATTACAATTCTTCATTAGGATTCGCAATACTATGGTTATTTATTGACGAGCGTGGTCATGACACGAATCATTCTCGTCGTGTGTTGGATTGTTGGCGGTCCAATTATGAAAGAATTTACAAAGCCATATACGAACGATAAAACGACGTTAGTCAATATAGACATTAAGATGTATTACAAGCAAAAGAAAAGTGCCGCTAATTGCACTCTGGATGCAACTGATAATCAAAGGGAGCAGAACAATAATGAGTTTCTAGAAACATTTTACAAAATACTTGTTGCGAACTTGTGCCAATTTTTCTACGACATTCAAGCAATAATAATAAGTAGCAATTTAAGAAAGGACGCGCGAAAGGAAGTTCGAGAGTTCTCTATACGTAATACGAAAAAACAGGGACGCTTTATATGGCGATGTGCACGATAATCCTCTATGTATACCAAACTGTAGCGCTCTACAGGAAAAATGTATGTTCAACGATTTTCTGTTGTGCCTTGTTACGTTAATGATTACTCGTAAATCTTTTGTAAACATTTTAACATACCATTTTGTATATTTATTAAAATCAAAACGGTGAAATACGATTTTTTTTATTTCGTTCGGCCCAGCAACTCCCTACTTTTGCACTGAGTACATTCAGCTGAATGTCGCCAGTTACCACGCTAAGTCATGCTAGAAAACAATTTTTTCAATGTACTATTACGCCTCTTACGTAGAGATGATCGCTGAACGAACATTTTGAATCATTAACAATGTTACTGTTCGGCCTGGAGTCTTCTAAATTTCAATATATTCGTAAGAATCGCGTACAATAATATGCCTGTGTGCGTAGTGATTGAAAGGTCATATTATTTTTGAAAAATAATTATTTTCATACGATTTTTTGTAATAATTTTTCCTTCCGAATGATCTTTTCAATCTGTAGTTCTCCCTATTAATTGAATGAAACAATGTTTTGTTTTTAAGAAAAAAAGAATATACAATTTGATTAAGGCCTTATATACGCGATTTCGCCGATTTTCGAAGGTACTTTTCTAGATGCGGTTAAAAAAATCGACGCATATATTGGAAACATTTTTTTTACAGATCATTTATGCACATGGTTAAGTATATGTAAAAAAAAAATCAGAAATATTAACAAATGGCGGAGATATAACATAATAAAGCAAAGTATTTTTTTTGCGCGCGCGTTGATGGTGAAAGTTCTCGGCATCGATGTGGGTGTCTGAAAAAAAAAATGAACATATTTATAATTGCATAATGAATATATCTTCAGTGTGAACCAACAATATTATTTTTTTTAAATTATTATAATAAAAATTCGAAACTTAAAATTTTTTTACTCAATTTTCTGTCGGTATTTTATTTTTTATATTTTTTTGTGTCATTGAAATTTTTGTTTCTGTGGTTCACACGATAGGTGATGATACTAAGAATATGCTGTAAAAATTTCAAAGCGATCTGAACCTTCGTTCAAGAGTTAGAACTTTCACAAGGTTCAAAAAAGTGAATCGTGGAAAAACGGTTTTGAAGTTGGCGGTCGGGCGCGCCGCGCGGTATCTATTACGCGCTCTAAATGCTGTAACTTTAACAATTTTTGGAATTTTTCAATTCTGTAAAGCTAAAAATATTCCTAACCGTTCAGGCTAATGGAATCGAAAATTTTGAAATTTTTCGCGTATATAAGGCCTTAAGGGATCAGTATCAGTTTATTTTCGGAAATTTTCGATTTTCTAAAAACATCAGTTTCGTATACTACATACTGTAGAGAACGTTATTTAGGTCGGAGTGACCGATAAGGGGTTAAAAAGAGTGATACAATAGACGCGTCTCTGTGCGCAATGGCTGTGTCGAGCGTTCAAAGCTCGCAGAACAGAGATCCAAAACCAAAAATCCCAAGAAAGTGAAGTTTTTGAAGAAGCTGAAGGAATAATGTATGGACCAGGCATCGCTGATTGAGGGTAAGAAGCTTTTTTTTTAGGTTTTATGTACATTTTTACAAGAGAAACTTTAACTCGTTTTTCTCAAAACAAGGTTTTTCGACCTTGTCGACATGATTTTGGAAAAACTATTGCACCGATTATGCTCAAATTTACAGGGATTATTCTATGCATGTATCTCTTCGACCCCTACTAACGGTATAATTAATATTTAATCCTATTTTTAAACAATTTATATTGTAAAAAACAGTCGAAAAAATCAAAAGTGCACCATTTTATTTTCTTTTTATCGGGGGTGAAAGTTCTTAGTAGGGGTCATAACTACAACTCCACTTTATAATCAAATACTCGACTTTTTGTTTTCCGATGCTCCAAAGTTAAGATTTCGTGTCGACATGGTGACAGCAGGGGTAACTACAGGCAGCCAGATCGCCAAAATAAATTTAAAAAATGACATAAAAAATATTGTACTTTGCAACTCATATTTTTATGTATAAAAAAATTGAAATATGACCCGGTGCGTTGATCTAGTGGTTAGCGTATTGGCCAGCGGATCGGGAGGTCGCGGGTTCGAATCCCAGTCGCATTACTTTCGTCGAGAAATGTTATGCTTCGACATTTTCTCGGCAAAAGGTGACTAGTTCCGTGACTGGGAGGCGAACCTGGGACCGGCTGTATCGGTATAGGTTTTCCGCAGTTTCCCTATGCCCATGACAGACGTGTCATGGTGAATACGATACAGAGGGGGAAGTCGGCTGCGGCCGCAAGGGGGGGGGATAATTGGGGAATAAAAAGATACAGTGTAGAAAACAACAGTGGAACGATGTATAACAGGCGAGCCTTGTAAAAAGCCGAAAAGGCCATGCAAGTAAACCTTTTAAAAAATTGTAACATGGAGATAGATTTTATTATAAAAAAAAAATTCTTGAAAAAATGTGCAATAGATGGAGACTGATGCCTCATGTCAAATAAATATCTAATTGCTTTGCCTACTCGCCTTAGTTTCCCGAATTCTTTGTATTTGTTGATAAAATCGACGCTTTCGCAAGTTGATATGAATAAGTGGAGTAATGAGTTACATGAAAATATCGTACGCAAACATAAAAGTCACTACTAATATACAAAAATAATCAAAGAATTATTTCTATCGCTTCCGCTGCTTGCACTTGAAAAATTGCCGAACAAGGACAAAGGGGTATGTGTGGAAAAAATCGCGAAAATCAATTCTACGACTTTGAAACTCTGCCGAAAATAGAGTAATAATCATAGTTGAGTGAATCTGCCGGCAGTTTTGAAAGCAAGCGATTACGAAGAGAATGCGCAAGGGGGAGTTTTTAATTGAAATGGAAAAGAAATGACCGGCGATTGAGCGAAGATCATTGTTTTTAGCCGAGGTGCAAGAAAAAGGTATTTTTAATATATTTTTAATACGTCTCTATTGATGTAGGGTAAACCGATCAGTAAATGGATGATTAACGACACTATAGGCATTCAAATATATTGTAAAATGAAAATATTATCAAAACAAGTTTTTAATTGCTATTCCTAACAAAATATATCATTCTGATAATAGAAAAAAATATTCGAATTGCAACGAATAATTTAGAGAAATTGATGAATAAGTAGCGTAATGACCAAATCGGCAGTGAATGGACGAAATTATCAATAAATGGACACTCGACCGTCTCAATACCACCAATCAATGGACGGGTATTGTACATGAACGCTGTAAAGGATAACGATTTATCTTTTATTTTGATTAAATGCTACATTTGGAGATCACTGTGTTACACAAAAATAATATTCTTATACATATGAGTATTATATTTGTTCTTGCAATTTCATAGAAAATACACAAAACTTTTTTTTTCATCTTAACGTGACATTCTCCAAAAAATACCAAAGTTTGTTTCGACAGAGAAACGGAAAACTAAATTTTCTAAAAATGAAAAAAAAATATTTGATGAAATGTACCTACATTGTTAATTCTTAACAGTAATTGATTTTGCAATTTTCAGCAGATGAGCTAAACTTATCACTCTGCTTTTAGAATTATCAGAAAATAGCCCATATGTCCATTCACTGGAACGTGGTTAGAATACAGCACCAGTGAATGCACATATCTAATTCTGATCTATTATTACGAATTTAAGCGTACGGAAACGATTCTTGATTTTTTTTTATAGGACTCGACTGACTGCATTACGTTGTTTGTAACCATATATTGGGAGTACAAATTAATTCGGTCCGTTTTTTTGTGATAAAAAATCCATTTATTTCAAAATAAAAGCTATGAATAGATTAATCAAAGTATTTTCCATCGCTGGCTACTACTTTTTGCCACCTCTCAGGCAATTTTCGAATTCCATCTCGAAAAAAAGTCTTGTCTTTTGAGGCGATGCAAGTTTTGAGCCAATTTTCGATTTCTGCGAAAGAAGTGAACCGGTGACCTGCTAAATCCTGCTGCATCCGTCGGAACAACCAGTAATCAGAAGGAGCAATGTCCGGAGAATACGGCGGGTGCGGTAAAATATCCCATTTGAGTATTTCCAAATATTTTTTTACGACTTTTGCGACATGAGGCCGAGCGTTGTCATGCAGAAGAATAATTTTGTCATGTCTTTGCTCGTATTCCGGCCGTTTTTCTCGTAATGCACGGCTCAAACGAATCAATTGTAGTCTATACCGATCGCCCGTAATGGAATCGCCAGGTTGTAGCAGCTCATAGTACACAACACCCTTTTGGTCCCACCAGATACACAGCATGACCTTCGAACCATGGATATTCGGCTTTGGTGTTGATGTTGAGGTCGATGGCAACGATTTACCGGGCAAAGCGTAGTATTTTTTCTTCTTGGGGTTATCGTAGAATATTCATATCTCATCCCCAGTCACAATCCAATGTAAAAAACCCTTTCTTTTTTGCCTTTGAATCAGCTGCTCACAAGATAAAAATCGCCTTTCAACGTCTCGCAATTTCAGTTCATGAGGCACCCAATTTCCTTGCTTTTGAATCAATCCCATGGATTTTAGTCGTACGGAAACTGCTTGTTGAGTCACTCCCAATGAATCTGCAAGCTCTTCTTGCGTTTGACTCGGATCTTCATCGAGTAATGCCTCCAATTCATTGTCTTCGAATTGTTTTGGCCGTCCAGGGCGAGGCTTGTCTTCAACGCTGAAATCACCGTTCTTAAAGCGTCGAAACCATTCCCTACATGATTTATCAGTTGGAGCATCATCACCATAAACTTCAACAAGCAGTCGATGCACTTCGGCTGCACTTTTCTTCTAATTAAAGCAGAAAAGTAAATTTCCCGCAAATGCTGCTTGGTTAACACAAAATTTGACATATTCAACACAGTAAAAAACAAGGTTTTTAATGGAACTCAAAGCGATATAAACTGAATGTTACTGACAGATGTCTAACCTCTCTGAAACCCCCGAAATCAGTTGTCACTATGAAACATTCATAACAGCCAGAGCCATCTCTTGAAAACAGACCGAATTAATTTGTACTCTCAATACATGGGATCAAAGAATACGCAGGTTATATGTTTACTATCAAAACAACACCTCTCGATACGAGCGACACCAAAACGGCTTCAAAAAGGGACTCGCTCTCACCTTTGAAATTTTATCGAGTTGCAAGACCTGTATGTAAGTCTTTGAAAATTCGGGTTGGTATATCGCGATATCTCGATTAGTTTTCCCGGAAAGATCTGGACTATCGACGGTCGGGTCCGCTGCATCCAGAGGGAAGAAGTGTGGTTCGCGGTCGCGAACAAAATACTCATCGACATAAAGTACGGAATTTTTCTAACAATATCCGGAACACGGTCTTACATACAGGCCTGGAAACTCCAGTAGTGGGGACCTCACCAAAGTTAGCCCCCCGACTTGAACTAATCGAACTTTTTTTTTACGAATCGTTTGGTGGTCGTTTGGTAGCGTATGGTAGTCCATTCAAATCATTTGGTAGTTCTCCGTTTTTCGAAAAATCGGCAAGTAGGTTGCCCCCCCCCCCCCCCACTTTGACTAATCGATCTTTTTGAAGTGAAACTTCTTTGGCCGCGTTGAGAGTCAAATTTCAAGGCTGCAACGTTTCGTGTCGGAAAAGAGACGAAAGATATCACTTAGGGACAGAGACCACGAGAGAGAGAGTTGTAGTCGTATACCTAATACATAGCGTTCCCTATTCTCCGTCTCCGCTTTGTTCGGTTCTTTATACGCTTCCTAGTCCGGTCGAGATAGGTCTAAAATTCGGTTCACCTGGAATTAATTCGGGGGAGCGATTTTTTTTTATACTTAGGGGGGGGTGGTTGGTAGTGTAAATCTCGATTTTCGGGAAAATCCCCCCAGTGCGTTTGCCGCCATCTTGATTTAAAGAGGGAGTTTTTTTGTTTTTCGAATAACTCGCTTATTTTCAACCTTAGAGTAAAAATGATGATATTCAAAGTTGTGGAAAATGTAATTCCTCACAAGTTTGATGGTTATAATTTTTACCCTAGGATCGATATTTATAGAGTTAGACTGCTAATAGGGGTAAAAAACGTTTTTTTTTATTATCTCGTTTATTATCAAGTTTATTGTAAAAATGGTAATAAATAATCATGTAGGAAATTTTATTTCCTTCAACTTTGGTTATTAGCATTTTTACCCTCGGATCAATATTTTCGGACTTATACTTAATTTAGGGGTGAACTTTTTTTTCATATTCAGTTATTTCGTTTATTATCAAGTTTATCGTAAAAATGGTAATAAATAATCACGTAGGAAATTTTATTCTCTTCAAGTTTGGTTAGTACCATTTTTACCCTAGGATCAATATTTTGGGAGTTATAATTAAAATAGCGGTGTAATTTTTTTTCATTTTTTTTATTTCATTTATTATTCAATTTGTTATAAAAATAGTGATGGACAACCAGGTACGTAATTCAAATTTCTTCGACTTAGGCTGTGTTCTCTCGTCGTAAAGAGACATTTCAGCAAGTAGAAACCTGTGGATTTTAACACCTGATTAGTTCTTTTAACTTGAAAGTTACGTCAAATTCATACTAATGTTGTTTCCTTCCATAAGATACGTACCTCCAATTTTAATCCCACGTAGGCCCCCACGTAGGATCCCACATAGGTTGTCCTATGCCAATTTTGCTCGTTTTACCGAGGGCCCTGCGATATTTTGATCTGCAATCTCGTCCTCTCCTACCTCGCTGTCGATCAAATAATCGCGATCGTTTTCAGCAGGTTCGGAAAGTTCTTCCGAACGGAGATCCTCGGAGCAATCAGGTTCTTCATCGTCGAAGTCGTCCTCCAGCACCGGTATCCATGAGGGTGTCCAAAATATCTATATATTTTTTTTTCCCGCACCTTCATTATAACTCTCAAAATATTGATCCTAGGGTAAAAATGGTAATAACCAAAGTTGAAACAAATAAAATTCCCTACCTGATTATTCATGACCATTTTTACGATAAACTTGATAATAAACGAAATAACTGAACATAAAAAAAAAGTTCACCCCTAAATTAAGTATAAGTCCGAAAATATTGATCTTAGGGTAAAAATGGTAATAACCAAAGTTGAAGGAAATAAAATTTCCTACGTGATTATTTATTACCATTTTTACAATAAACTTGATAATAAACGAGATAATTAACAAAAAACGTTTTTTACCCCTATTAGCAGTCTAACTCTATAAATATCGATCCTAGGGTAAAAACTATAATCACCAAACTTGTGGGGAATTACATTTCCCACAACTTTGGATATTATCATTTTCACTCTAGGGTTGAAAATAAGCGAGTTATTCGAAAAACAAAAAATCCCTCTTTAAATCAACATGTCGGCAAACGCACTGGGGGGATTTTCCCGAAAATCGAGATTTACACTACCAACCACCCCCCCCCCCCCCCCCCCCAAGTTTAAAAAAAGAAAATCGCACCCCCGAATTAATTCCAGGGGAAATCCTATCTCGACTGGACTATCCCCTCTACGCTGAACGCGCGAGCCGGCAGGACAGAGAGAAGGCTCACGCGTTTAGAGGAGAGAGAAAGGCTCACGCGTTAAGGCCCCTCTACACTACTCGTTCGAAGTTCCTCGCCGAAGCTAGCCGAGTACGAGGAGCGTCACCACGCTACTCGCTCAACTTCGCGAGAACTCCGTTGCTTAACTTCGCGAGAACTCGTGCTCGCGACTTCGACCCTTTGACTCGGCCCAAAATACCGACACCGATCGGAAGTCGCTCGAAGCGAAGCAAAGCGAGGCGAAGAAGCACGAAGTGCTTCTCTACACTCTCGTCCTCGCCCAACTTCGATTAACTTCGCGAATAGTGTAGAGGGGCCTCTAAAGAGGTACGACTACTCCCTCAGGGTCAACAAAGAGACTAAATTTATGTCACCCCACGCTTCTTCTGATTTATGTTAACTTATGTTCAATATTCGTATTGTCGATCCCAAAGTGCCAAATTGGTGGTAAATATTTTATTTATTGCATATTTACTAATCAAAACTGAAAAATTATATCCTCAACGACTCTGGTGTCATCACGACGATTTCCAAGCAGTAGCGAGATTCTGAAACTCTGTAGCGACCGTTTTCGCTGTGTCGTTACCCAGCAACAGCCAATAAGAGTCTCCCTTTCTTCTGATCGTGCATGCGATTGGCCGTCGCTAGCCGGCGACAACGAAAACTGTCACTACAGAGCTAGGTTATGCTCGCCAAACGAAACAGCTGTTACGCCCGTCATTATGATAATATTCAACCGGAAGTTGAAACCGTTTTATAATGTAGTGCTTGAACTACACGGTGAAGTGCAAATATTCGATTTTTTACAATATCTATTATGTCTAATTTATCAAATTTCAGTTTTCCAACGACTTTAGTTGGATACGTGAATAGCAAAACCGTGAATACCGCACTTCCGGTCGACCGTCTCCATAAGGTGACGTGCTTCACTAGCTCAAATTGCTTTGCAATTTTATTACGAAAAAACTGGATGGTCAATATAGCTCAAATTTTTCCAAACGGTGCATAACGTATTCGTCAACATCATATAAAAATTTCAGGCCCGAAAGTTGGATTCGACTCCATGATCGTACCTCCTTAAGAGGGAGCGAGAAAGAGAGAGGCAGGGTTAGGCGCATGCGCGGTTTGTCCACTGTGAGCGTCCTGCGTCCCGTATATACCCGGGCGGAAATTGAGTTCGGGCTTTGATAGGGCCCATCTTAATTTTCCCTAACTTTCATAAGGCCCTAGTTTGGAAGCCTCACGTGGGCCATCAGTGGCTGGTCACACTTTGCTACCAAGGGCCATTGAAAGCAAAATAATCACGGCCTTTTAAATTACCTCAACGGTGCCTCATAACAAATTATTGCAGCCATATGCATACGTGCATGTGTCTGCACTGTGAAAAAGAAATGTGTTATTCCAATACATTTGAGGCTTAAGGGGCCAGTCCACTTTGAAAATTTCAAAAAATCGATTTTTTTTTACTGTTTTCGAAAGTACATACATTCAGAAATATTGTGTCAAAATTTTATGAAAATCCGAGCTCTCTAAGTATTTTTTTTTACCTGAACGTCAGGACCTCATTTCGTCTAGCTGAGCGTATAGCGCGCTCGGCCGACCCATCACAACTGCTCGATAGAATGGTGCAAGTATCTCAAAGCTAAGGCACTTCAGCAACATTACAAACATCCTCCTGCTCTTTCTGAGGAAGTACAGGAAGTTTTAAAACCTATTTACGAGGATCTCACCAAAACAGAACTGCTAGAAAGGTGTTTAGGTGGCCATGCGCAAAACAATAATGAAAGTTTTAACAACTGCGTATGGAATATGGCACCTAAACACATGTTCAACAGCAAAAAAATCGTAGACATTGCCTGCAAAGTTTCCGCGTGTGTCTTCAATGAAGGATTTCGTCCAGTGCTTAAAATAATGGAAATAATGGGCGTCAAACTCGGCCCGATCGCCATCGGATTCGCCGACAATCGCGATGACGAGCGTGTTCGCTCTGCAAACCGCCGCAGTTCTGAGTGCTCAAAAGAGATCAAAACCAAACGAAAGCAAGCAAGACTTGAAGAAATCGACGATGATGAGCAATCAGAAGGGATTTTGTACGGTGCAGGAATTGCCGATTGAGTTTAGGTAAGAGTTTTTCATAGTATAAACTTCAAACGCGTTTTTCTCGAAACAACGTTTTCAAAATCTAGCTCCATCGTATCTCTAAAACGAATTAACCGATTCTCTTGAAATTTGAACCACATATTGTAAACATGATTCGCAACAAGATGACCCTTGATGGTTTTAAAATTTTTATTTTTACTCCTTTTTTTTGCGAAAAACTGCGAAAAAACACGTTTTTTTACTTTATTCGTTTTTCATCTGCCATTTTTTTATTTTTTGATAAAACTTTATATCCGAGGGTCATTTTGTAGCTGGTGTCATACTGAATCTAATGGACTTTGATTTTTTTGTTTCAGACAAGCCGTTGCCGAGTTGTGATGGAGCTACCTAGCCCACCTATTTTTGAGGCGTTACGTTAAACTATAGTTTTTGTACTTAAAAATGAATAAAAATGAAAAAAAATCGCGAAAATAACCTTTTTTTCGTGGCTTCAAAGTGGACTGTCCCCTTAAAATTCTGTTGCATATTTTGACACGTTTGACCCCGCGTTGTTCCAATGAACGCACTGCATGCGTGTTGGTTCAAGGCATCACAGCTCGTCTACTGAACGCATAGTTTAATTATTATATATAATCGATCCCGATAATTATTATGCCATAAATTCTTTAGTCAAGCAATTTATACTGATTTGCCCCTATAATAGCAGTCTCGTATTATTGGTGAAATCGCTACTAGGGAATCTACAACTACACCCCTTGAAAGGCCCTTCTTGGTCTCCGTAATTAGACCATAGTTTTAGTCAGCCCAACTACCCTACCATTCTCTAATAGGGGCCCAGTCCGGCTCTTTTACGGAAAACCCTACTACGGAATCCACAAATGATCCCTCGAAGGCCCTGAATTGTATTAGGGATTCCCTGCCAATTTTCCGCACAGGTAAAGTGTATGCTAAGTTTTGGTGGTTATGTTCGATGTGCTGTGTAATTGTTCTACTAATTTTCTAATACACTGTTACGTAAGTATCATCGCAATATAATAAAAAAAACATTTGAGACTTTGCCGTTATTATATAGCATTCATGAACTATGAATACTGAGTTGTCATGTTCTTATTGCTAAGTGTTAAACGCTAAATGGAAAAATAATTGTTATTGTAGCCATTTATATATCTGTAAATTAAAAACTCGATGACATCATATATTTTATACAGCGCTCATTGCTAATATACAGTAACGAAGGTGCTGCTGCTCTTGTCAGGGGAGAAGACAAAATACCACTAATTCTCGGTGGTGATTTTAACTTAAATTTCGCATCAAATGATTCGATACCACTAGTCAACTTTTTTCGCGAAAAATTTGATCTACACATGAATAACGATCCCAATGTTGCAACAACGAAATCCGGAACTACGATAGATGCTATTTTTTCGCGATATCTGGAAAATATAGAATCGAGAACATACGTCTCATATTTTAGTTACCATAAGGTAACTAAAATATGTCTGCTTTGCCTATTAAAGCACCACCCAACGAAACTAAGGAAATCAACGAAATAAATTGAATATTATTGATATTGTATTCAAGGTCTTCTTATTTTTATAATATATATCCTTTAAATACTATATACCTTTTAGAATACTCTCTCTCCCCAAAAATCCAAAGCATACTGTTTATTAGAAATTAAGACATATAAAGGCCGCCAAAGGCGTATCACTTCTATCACGTGTACTGAAATACACGCGCTGGTTTTTTTTTACAAATCGTTTGGTGGTCGTTTGGTAGTGTATGGTAGTCTATTCAAATCGTTTGGTAGTTTCCCATTTTTTCGGAAAATCAAAAAGAAAATTCCGATCCATAAGATGGGACTATGAGCAGCGGAAAATGACTCGATAACCAACGCCGACTATCTCAAAAACGTTAATCATCGTATACTACCACGACCACTCATAGCCTTCCATTTCGGCTACACCTGATTTCTTTCGGTTCTAATAGATTGAGCAACGACCGAACCTTCTAAATGGAATACCAAATGCAACCGGATGTTTTTCTTTCAATCAAGCCACATTAAAACGAAATCGAACAAAACATAACCAGTGAAGCTACGTTAATAAATCATTCTGCCAGTGCAGCTTTTGGCGACCAATCACAACTGTCCATTCCTGTTACACACCTATTTTTTGTTGGTGTAATTGATTAATCGACTACCAAACGTGCTGAATAGAATACAAAACGCTAGCAGGCGTTTTTCTATCGAACGAAGGCCATTAAAACGAAATCGGACAAAAAGTAACTAGTCGTGGTTAGTCCGGCGTTTTGCCACTGCACTTTTGGCACCCGAACACGGTTTTCCATGATTGAAACGCACGGATTTTGCGTTGGCGTAATTGATTAATCGACTACCAAACGTCCTAAATAGTATACCAAACGCTACGCGATGTTTTTCTATAGATCAAAACTCATTACAACGAAATTGGACAAAAATAATGGGTGAATTTACGTTAATAAATCGTTCTGCCTCTACAGCTCTGGCGACCAATCACAGCTCTCCATTCTTGATACGCTCGCATTTTTTCTGTTGGGGTATTTGATTGATAGACTATCGAACGGCCTGAGTAGAATACCAAACGCTACCGGATAGTTTTTCGACGATCGACACACATTAGAACGAAATTGAGCAAAAAATAACGAGTGAATCTGCGTTAATAAATCATTCTGCCGGGGCGGCTTCTTGCGGCCAATCACAGCTCTCCATTCTTGGTACGCATATTGTGTTATCATGTTTGATTGATCGACTACCAAACGTCCTGAATAGAATACAAAACACTACCGTATGTTTTTCTGTCGATCCAGATACATTAGAATGAAATCGGACGAAAAATGACGAGGGAATTTGCGTTACTAAATCGTGTTGCCACTGTCACTTCTGGCGACCAATCACAGCTCTGCATTCCTGACACGCACGTATTTTGTATTGGCGTAATTGATTGATCGACTACCAAACGTCCTAAATAAAATACCAAACGCTTCCGGATGTTTTTCTATCAACCGGGACACCAAGGAGACTATAGGGAAGGAGTGCTATCTCCGTATTCTGGCGTGTCCGTAAAAATGTCCTGAAACAAGGTTCCGCATAAGCGGCGCTGCAGTAGCTCGCAACCATGTGCTATATATACACATATGTTTTTTGCATGCGCGTTAACAGCTGTCTGTGTTGTTATTAGCACGGCCTTACACACAGGTTTGAAACTCCACCAAATTTCCGGTGGTGGGGGAAGGTCGGTTAAATAAATTTTTTTGTGTCTCGAAGCTGCCACTACGTGGCGCCGTTGTAGGTCGGTGTCGCGGGCGCGGGTAATAAACATAACCTTTTATTCCTGTGATTATCTCGTGCTTGAGCGATTAACTGCGTACTATTAATTCTATTTTCGTTACTATTTGTATTTGTGATCGTGCATGTGTTGAACAATTGTGGAAACCGCGAACATTAAGTCGTGGTGATCATGCCGACGTTATATTATATTGAAAAAAGAGTGACTAGCAAGATACACTAAAGAAAGTTGTAGGTCAGAAAAAAAATCAAATACTTATTAGGTTTGAATCCAAAAAGTCGACGTTACAAGTTAGACAACATACCGATGCAGCCACATAAGCTATTTGATAGACCAGTTAAAAAACTGATACATGTTTATAGCATTCGCTTAGGGATTGAGAGTTATTACGCTTCTGGTGTATGGTATTGGAGGTTACGTACATCTGACGATGTATTAACAATATAACGTGTGTGCTTTGATATTGCTTCAAAGTGGCAAATCGTATAAATTCGTTGAATACGCTTAGGTTATTAGAAAGAGTTCAACAACCTGTTTCCATCTCTCTTCGAGAGCACCAACTTACCCGTGGCACCCTACTCGTAGCGCGGCTACGAGAAACAAAAAAAATTATTTATCTGTACCAGCCAAATCGTCGGAGTTTCAAGACCTGTATGTAAGACCGTGGTTATTATTTGTCACATAAGCTGACAATTCTAATTTTCTTAACCTTGATTCATTTTATAAATAAATCTCGTGTAGCTGTGTAGTGCCTTAAGATATTTCTACATTTAAGTCGTAGTGCAATTACCCACCTGATTACAAAAAAAAAACACCTCAAAAATGCCATAACAATTTACATCCGACGTAAATATAAATTCCATTCAAATGGGTCAGGTGGCCGAGATTATAGTGTGTAAAGTATGTAGAAAATGTCAGCGACCGGGACATGCGAGTGTAAATTGCAACCTCACATACCACTGCGTCAAGTGTAGTGCTTCACACGAAACCGGAAAATGCACTTTAAATAACTCATCAGACAAACTGCTTCTCCGCTGTGCAAATTGCAATAACCCAGATCACCCAGTGAACTATAAGTGATGCATATACTACAAGTTCATGTACAAACGCTCAAAAAGTGAGAAAAACATTAAACAACGACAACTCATCAAAAGAATTGAAGCGATACACACGAAAGTCACACTGGACATATCCTATGCATAAGCTATGGCACCACCCGCGGCGACAGTAACAATACAGAGATTCACTACGCAGTAGCGAGCATTATCCGCAGCATCACAAGACTCACTGTTACCATGAGCCATCATCTTACATTTTATATTTATTAAAATAATATCAAGACTGAAAGATGCTGATAATAACAGCCCAAAGTCTACAATCTAACTACTAAGATGTGTTTGTTTGATGAGTTTAACTTTACGCACAATATCCAAAGACTGTATGACACTGCGCGAGGTACTAGTTTCGATTCTTGCCTCGTAAAGTTTTTTTTAACTGAAATAATATTTTTTAAATTGAAATTTATTATGCCTTTTATCGGTAAATTAGTTTGATCATTAATTACATTTATTATAATAATCATAATAACCCAAACAAAAATAGTAGTAATTGCTAATAGCAATTAACGTTAATGTATTTATTGATGGTTGATGGTTTTTTGTAACTATCCAAAAATGCATTATAAAAATTATTTACAAAGCCATAATACATTTTTCGTAGTCAAAAAAATTTTAAGAACTTTCCAAAAATTGTCATACCGATTATTACATTAAACTAATTAGACGAAATCATACATGAAATATTGCGCGTCTGAAATAAGAATTTCGACAATCAACACTTGTAATTACAAAAATATATTTTTCAATGTAATAATTAATTTGTTTATCTTCAATAAAACTACATCAATAAAAAAAATTGCCGTGCGGAAAAATGATTCATGGTGGAACACTTTAAAATCAGCAGGAAAAAATGAAATGAAAACATTTGAAGAACATTCAAACAATGTCCATATTTATTCTCGCATTGTATGTAGATTCTCGCTTCCACTGTCAAGTTGACCATGCACAGGTTGTGTTACCTTAAAAGATTTTGGTAGCCCTGAAAAGGGCTTATTGTTGTAATCATCTCGTCCGGGGCTCGTTTTCGCATGCTGAAAGTAAAAAGAATATGTTTAAACATCTCAAAAATATCATAAAATTATAAAAATATGTCCTGCTTAAGAATGAAATGAACTTTGCTCTTCGAAATTGAATTCAAATTCGACAAAGTTTCTATTGATAGGGGCTTTCAACCTGTACATGCTTCTACATAGATATGTATGCAGATAATTTTCCGTGGCTACGAAACATGCGAACTTACAAAAATTCTAGAATTGTATGTAAAGTGCTGTACTGTAAATATTGTAAATAAACGCAGAGTATGCAGAGTATAGATTAACTCATGAAATAATTCTGTTACCTTTGGAATGGAAAACAGAGTACAGCGGCGCAGTTCTAATCTTTTTGGCTGTGTGTTATCTTTGCCTCGGCCCCTGTGGCATCCTGGCACTGCTTCAGAACGTACAAATACTGATCATCAGTGCCAGAAACATAGATCTATGTTCTCTGTCAGTGCGTAACGGGCAGAAGGGGAAAAATAAATATATTACCTTGAATAACCATGTAGGTCCGCGGATCTCAAAAATAACTTCCATACGTATAGACAAAAACCTAAATAGAAAAACTTGGAAAAAAGATCAGATTAGATTTGTAATTAAAAAGCAAATTTTTCGATACTCCCTCGTCCGATACTCTTTCAAAGTCGCCATCGCAAACAAACAATTAACAACAATTAGCCGCCACAACGGTCAGATTCACCCAGTGGATTGGCTGTATTACTATATTTTCGGTACGCGAACTACACTGCGACGCCTACAGGCCGTATTTAACACCATGGTTCAGATCGAATTTTCGGACGTTTCCTATACCGTCTCTCCATACGAACATTGCACTTCTTCCCTATATTCTCGTTGGCGCCATGCATCAGCTTCTACCCAGCGCTGCTGGTGTCTCAATCAAGTACTACTTAAATCCAGCAGAGTCAGTGTTGCCAGGTTAGGGATTTTCTTCCTAGATTTAGGGTGTTTTCAACTAGTATAGGGTAGAAACAGGGAGTACATTTTGTTAGGGATTTTTTTAGGGTTTTTTCATGATTAAAAAATGTTAACCTTTGTCGGTTTTAAATTGCACAATCAACCAATTGAAGGGCAAAAAACGAACTCCACGACGCTGCCACAATTAAACATTGCACTGATTGCAACTGTTGTACACTGCACATCGATATTTTATTTAATAATTCCATATACTAAAACATTTATGATTTTTTTACATATAAACTATCATATATGTTTTATAATGTAGGAGACTAGAAAAGTGCTTTAGAATATTTGTGTTGTTCTCTCTCTCTCTCTCTCTGGCCTCTTTCTTAGTTCGGTGATTATTCGGATTCATCTGGACATAAGTTGTCCACCACCATGACCACGGTCTTACATACAGGTCTGGAAACTCTGCCAGAATTCGCATGGTGGGGGTAGGCCGCTTACGGACGAAAATATTCGTTGAGAATTGACACTACGCGGCGCTGAAATCTTGCCCCCAGTTGAACATAACCACGAAAAATAATTTTGTAAACAAAAGCGACTCATTAGTGGATTTCCTGTGCTATTGACTTATCGAAAGTGAAAAAATGCCGAGAATCTGTGTTGCGCCGGGGTGCAAAACTGGAAGCAGAATTGAATTATCGAAGCACTCGTTATTTCGCGTGTTGTAATAATTAAATGCGACGTGGTATAAATGATTTCATCATTTTGTTATTTACCCATAGTTCGAAACCTTTACCAACGACCAAAAAACCGATAAAAAAATAAAAACGTTTATTTAAAAATTAATTAGAATTTTTATTTGAGAGAAAGAAAATAATGACATACAAAAACAATACAATGTGTATAAATAATTAATACATAAGCAGAAACCTATGCAAATGCAAAAAAAAGAGCCCACTTTTCGGGGATCGAACTCGGCTCCTTCAAAACGGTAGCTCAGCACCCTATCCGTGCGACTACGATTATCTTTACATGAATAAGACAGTTTTCTAATATTTAAGTTGTAGCCACGCTTGGGGTTTAATTAGATTTGGCGGCTTGTTGGGTTGGTTCACCGCTTAATTTTATTCATTATAATTAGCTATATTGGTAGATATACCACCAATATATATATATATATATACTGCAGAACCAATAATTGAAATGAGGTGTACGGAGACAGGCAGATGCAGAGTATTGCGGCGATTAGCTCTGCTTTTTTCAATACCTCCGTCTGCCCCCGTACCACACTTCGCCGCCAACTCTTTTAAGATAGCAGCGCTCCTAGCGGCCAGTGCATTAAAAAATTTTCGTCAGTAAGCGATCCCCCCCCAACCGACGGAGTTTCCAGACCTGTATGTAAGACCGTGACCATGACATCGTCATCCGCCACCGTGCTGTACGCCGTTTCCGAGTTGAAGCGTTTGAACATTGACGCCGTCGTTTCAAACTTGCAACACTCGACGTCAAGTGTGCAGCGAACATGCAAAACTGTGCTCGCTGGTTTGCTCCCTGTCGGTTCTTGACCACACGACGGACAATGCATTTGCTTACCGCTAGATGGCATTGTCATAGTATGTTTTACACACCATACACACACACACACACCACACACACACACACACACACACACACATATATATATATATATATATATATATATATATATATATATATATATATATTGCACCGCTGTATAGGGTTTTTTTAGGGAGATACGAAATTTATCTAGGGATGGGACATATCGACTATCTGGCAACACTGAGCAGAGATCGCCGCGTACCGCATTTCCTCTATCCCTCCCATTAGAGTTGCGACTCCTTTAGTATAGTTTCACAGATGTATATTATAGATTGGAATGGCGCTCTTTCGCCAAGTCTGGATGGATTATATAGCCTATAAAAAAAGAAATAACGAGCGTCAAACAATAGAATAAAAACTTGTTTCTTGTTGTACGTACAACGTAACATTTTTCATTTCCAATGTTAAAGATATTGTACAAAATTAACTCAAAACAAGTTCTGCTTAGGAAAATGCAGTATGAAGTGACGCTTTAGAGGTTATGTACGAGTCGGTACTCGTAAATACATATTTCCATATTCGAATTCCCCGATAGACTTTTGAACAACTTTACGCTCTTTTTCGTACGATTATCGAGTGTTTTGTTCAACTGTCAGTAAAATGGATCCACGTTTACATCGAAGAACAGAACTGGACGATGATGAATTGATCACCGACGAAATCTCCGATTTCGCACTTGTCAACCCCGTGTCGTCAAACGCTCAAGTACGAAAGATATTTTCTTTAGTCGCGAAAAAATATTCATATCTAGGAAAATAGTTTCTTCACGTAATAATGAAGAAGAAAAATCAAATTCTTATCGAACGTATTCTTTCTTTTGTTCCAATAAAATTGCAGATCGTCGAATGGCTCAATGAATCCACTATCAGCTCCAGCGAAAGTGTGAAACTCGCAAATTTGTCCAAAGTTCAAGAGTTCCTGTTAAACAAAGAGCCCCACTTGTTGAACTTGTATCTGAGCGAGGTGTTGCAGTTCTCTTTGGATAGAAACTCCGAAGTGAGAAAATTCGTGACGGGATTCGTTGAGGATGCCGGGTAGGTTGTGACGATCTTTGATCCGTCTTGGTCACTCGGGGTAAAATTGACCCTACCCCTAAATTTGGAGCTTAATAATGGTCAGTGCTCGACGTCCAATGGAGTTTAGGTGCCCTTTAAGTAAAGGTTCAAAGTTCTCTTTGTACATGGCAACTAACGGGTTTTGAAATGCGTCAGTCTGGTGGTAACCGCAGTTAGTAAAATGTTTTTCATTCGTCGGCCCTTTTCAAATTCCGGACCAAATACCTTTTTTGGATTCATGATGAGACTATTCTTTTTCCCAAAGCACCATATGCCAAAAGTATAACCTGTTCATTTTACCAAAAAAATATTAAAAAATAAAATAATTATGATTTTCCGTGAAGATCGTTTTTTTTTTTGGAATGTCGAAAGATTTGTTTTGACCATTTTATTATTTGATTTTTACCGTTACTGCTGAATTTTTCATATTCTAGAATGCAAAATGTACCATACAGATTTTTTTTTACACCATTGAACCGATATTCTTTGTACGGCAAGTGTTTTAAAATGACAAGGTCCATTTTACTCCTGCGTGACCAGCACAGAACCTTCTTGAAGGGTGACCATGGAACGGTTAAGGCGGTACATCTTCTATGTGGCTCGCTGAAAAATGAGTATTTTTTGGGAATTTTTTTTTGAGGATACTAAAAAAGCAATGAAAAAACACTACAAAATGGCGGGCCAGATGTAGCTACAGTAAAAGCATTTTTTTAGGCACACTGCGGGAGGACGCAGAACTTTTATGAATTAGCACCTGGAACAAAAAAAATCGTTATTTACTTTAGTTTTGCTGGAGAAGTAGGGGCAGCATTGTGGGGCACAATGTGTCACGGGGCACAGTGAGCCACATGCAGTTTCTCGGAGGTTTGTAGCTCGTGACGTCCGAAATTTTATGTGTTGGGCCGCGATTTATATTAGGTTTCGTCAAGCCTAAAAGAAAGTCGATAGCAGTTCACAAAGGATTATTGAAAATTAAAAATTGATTTCAGACTTAGAAAAAAAATATTTTGTTTGCCGGGAGAACGTAAATTACGACATTTTCTGTAGTGGCTCCGGTTTTCGATCATAATCGATAGTTTTATTATTTATGATGCACTCAGTAACTTGTGTTTTTCCATTTGTAGTTTAATTGATAGTTATTTTCATCAATAATCAAATATTTTACTAGTGGGGTACAATGTGTCACCGAGTGGTGGGACAAAATGAGTCGACTCCCAATGAAGAAATAAAGAAGCGACGATGCTCCGAAGAAGCTCAATGTGTCACGGGCAACTGTCAACCACATGCGATTTCTCGGAGTTTTGTAGCTTGTAAAAACCAAAAATTTTTGTGTTGGTCCGTGATTTATATTAAGTTTCGGCTGGCCTAAAAGAAAATCAATAGCAGTTCACAAAGAATTATCAAAAGAACAAAACTAATTTGAGCCTCAAAAAAAAAATTTCGATTGCCGGGAAAACGTCAAATATTTTGGGGCCATTGTGTGCAGCACAATGAGTCGACGCCAATGTTATAGGCAAATAATACCCATTGTGAAATTATCGGTATGTATGAAAATCTGTTATCTATGTTAGGAAAATATAAGAGTTTCAACCGGCTCGTTGTACCCTACGTTTTGCAGCGGTTGATACACTGTACCCATCTATCTGACACATTGTACCCCACCGGTGGGGCACAATGAGCCAGTCCGCAAATTTTTTTCGAACCCATTATTTTAGGATTTTTAATCTTTTTGCAAAAAATATGGTAGCTTTATTGTATGCCCAAAGTTCTTTAAAATCGGTTATGACCTTTTTTTTTCTAATCAGACTACTTTGGTAAGAGTAAAAATTCGATAGAAAAAAAGTAACACACGGTGCCCCACCTTCCCCTACACACGATCAGAAAAAAAATGGTTTTTTCCACAAAATGGTATCATTAGGAATACTTTCTTTTTCGCTAAAAAAATCGGCCTCAATTTGTTTACAAAGACGCGTATTGTTGATGAATCGTAAAAATCGTGTGTACTTCTTTAGAGAATCTATCTAAGAAGCAACCGTTAAAATTTCAAGTCAATCGGATGAAAACTGCCCGAATTATGCGTCCTCCTGATTTCGAAAACGTAAAGTTCCGACGAAAACGCGTTTAAAGTTTCGAAACTCATTTAAGAGCTATCGTCCACACGACGGAATTGAAGCTCTCATTTGAATTCTACGTTTATCCACAAAGGAATTATGATAGGTCTTCAGTTGTTACGTCGTTGTATATTTTTTGTACGACTGGACTAAACGACTCCAAATTACTTTCACCATAACCAGCTGTTTCGTGAGTTGCAAAGTGCTCGAAGGCACTTCGAAAAATTAGCTCTAAAAATGTTTTCTCATATAATTCTTTTTGTATATAATTCTAATGATGTTGATATATCATTCAAGCCACAAAAGAAACGGTCAAACATTTTTTTTCTGCTCATACGTAACGCGTTAAGTACAATTGACGCAATACTGTAGTAATTTTAACGGAGCGTATATTTCAGAGTTAAACAGCCCGATACTATTCCGCATACGATACAAACACTTTCGAGATTGGTGGCGGACGATGCGCCCGTTGTGGCCAAGCGTGCGCTCAGAGCCAGCGGTAGGATCCTCCGATCAGCTTTGAAATGGATTGCGAGCGTTCCTGTTGTTACCACTGAGATGGAGACTGCCTGGACCCAACTGAGCAATCTCAAAGTACAGATCATCAATATGATAGACAGCGATAACGACGGGTACCAGACGAATAATCGTTTTAACGTCATCATTGTTTTTCATTAAAAATACGGCCGGATTATTGAACATTATCGTCGTTACAGCATACGAACGCAAGCGGTGAAGTTTCTGGAGGGTGTCATACTCCTTCAAACTTATCCGGACTCCGACACGCCCAAGAAACCCGACGATTTTTCCCTCGAAGATGTACCACTAACCCTGAAAATTGCTCGCCGTCGAAAACTCGAGGAGGAAGCGAATCACGTGATGAATTTGTTGGTAAAATTTCACGGTTCACCCCACGTCAGTAGTCTCAATTTGATGACTTGCATGGGTTCGTTAGCGCTCATTGCTAAAATGAGGCCGCAATTCATGCCAGCGGTCATACAAGGTATACCAGTAGCTTGCAATAAACAATAGATCTAATTCTGTATCGATATAACAAACCCGAGCATTTTCATTTGTTACTTTGCCCATTGAGTTTTTCTAGTGTTGCAAAGAAAAATTCTCAAATTTGGGTCATTGCAATGTCGACAAGCTCTCATCGTATATAGGTTTTGCGTAAAACCTATATTCGTATAACCATTCGTACCTATAACCATTATCGTATATAGGTTTTGCGTTAAACCTATATACGATAATGGAAAAAGTCGTCAATACACTCAAACGTTTTCACAAAGCTTTGCAGAAACTACAGAACGATTTGCCACCGACGTTATCGGATTCGCAAGTGACGAGCGTCCAAAAGCATCTGAAACTAACGCTCCTCGGTCTGATGAAGCATCCTGCTAGCATAGAATTCGCGTCGTCGATAGCGAAGCAATTGACTCAACTGGGCGCTAAGGAACAAGACATTTTGAAGGCATATCCGAAACCCGAGGATATCCGTCGTTTGAAAAAACGTCAGCAAGAAGTTGCAGCTGCAACAGCTGCGAAACGAGCGAAACTCGAGACTATCGTTCCAATTGAGGATCCTGAGCCTTTACCGACTCCGGTACCGCCGCCAAAGCCCCCGGAACTTATCGAACTCTCGGAAGCTTTTATTGCCGAGAGACTGAGCGTCGAGATTGCCTCGGAGCTCGTGATGGATAGCATGGTAACTGTATTGACACTTTGGAAATTAAGGGTACCCTCCCATCATGTTTAAACTGCATAACATGACTTTAGAAGCTTTTCTTCATTAAGGATTTGTCATAAGAAATGAGCGTATCCAAATCTTGAGACTACACTTAAGGGGGGAAATACATGTAGACGACGAAAAAAAGCCAATTGTGGTTATTCTTTTTTTTTCGAAAGGAGCAAAACGTTTTACATTTATGAAACTTTAGGTACAATTTATTACATAATTAAACTGTTTAAATGAATTTTTTCATAAAGAAAATATTGCAAAATGGCGACGTTATGGCGTGGTCTTCCAGGAAGGTTTTGGGGGCCGTTGTCCAATTGTGGGAAATCAACCGACTTCAATATTGATCTGAAACATGAGAATTTTTAGTATTTTAACATCCAAATGCTGAACTTATGTCTAAAAAATCTTTAAAAAATTGAAAATTTAGAAATTGGAACCCTTCATAAAAAGAAATTGAAATTTTACACAAAATGTTCGTTCTTTATTGCAAAAAAAAAAAATACTTTTTAAGAGTTATTTTCATAATCAAGTAGGTACAAGTTCAAAGTGATATTGTTATTGAGTTATGTGTACAATTTTAGCACGATCGGTCAACTCGTATTAAGGCCATGTCTCAAACGTCCAGTCGGTAAAAATCCTACTGCCAAGTTTTCTCCTAGACGGATCATATTTCGGGCAAAAGGTGAGAAAGCGGTTGTTCGTCGTTCAACAGAGCGGAACGTGTTTCTTTTCTTTTTTCCCAAAAATCAACCGTTTCAGAAATCATTGGGAATCTGCAAATCAGCTATCTCTCTCGCACTCATGGCCTTAAAGTTGTTTTCCACAAAATTAAAAAATGTAGTTTTGAGAAAAACGTGTTTCAAATTTTGAACTATGAAAACTCAACGACTTTAGTAACTTACTGGTCAATCAGCTATTCAATAGTCCTTCTAAAAGCTTCTTCATGAAGCTGATTTTGCTTCTACAGCTGCTCTTTTCGGGCTTTACGAGCTTCTTCCGCCGATAATAAACTGCGTCGCTTTTGTCGAGTCACTCGATGTAGATCCATATATGCTGCCAAATTTGGTTTGCTGCCCAATAATAATATCCAAAGTACCGATCGTGCGTAAAATCGAATCACAATCGTCGTTGAACAGTCCAGCGGCTAAATATGCGGCAGTTTCAACAATGGTGAGCCCAGAATGCAGATGTTTTGGAGCAAAGTGCCAGATGGTCGAATTAAAACTTTCATTCGCATTCTGTGTATGGCCACCTCAGCATCTTTAGAGTAGATTATCTTGGGACATCTCTTCATAAATAGGAAGAATATGCTTTTGCCCGCCCGGGTGAAGTGATGCATGACAATCCAAAAGTTTCAAACTTTCGACAGTACTCATGTTGTGAATTTTCATTCGTAGAGCACATATGATAATACATTGATAGTACGGTTATTGCACATCTTCGACACTATTCAAATTTCTTTTAATAGCCAGACCAAAACACAAAGTGAGTTTTTAAAATTAAATTCTCGGTTAATTGATATTTTCCTCCAAGTTACCAATATACAGGGCACAACCATAAAATCACTGGAAGTAAATGCAAAAACGAGTTTCGAAATATCTGCTGTACCCAAAGTAACGGTGCAAGAATTTTAAACAATGAGGGTGGTGAGGATAGGCCTCCTTACCTCAAACGGTCCCTTATATCTGCGGCGCGCTCCGGCTAAGCAGAGCGGCTACGAATTTCGGTTTAAAACTTTACCACCGTATTCTTGAAATTTTTAAGGCATCAGTCTCCATGTATTGTACATATTTTCGAGAATTTTTTTTTTCATAATAAAATTTATAAACATTTCAGTTTTTTTTATACATAAAAATAGAAGTTTCAAAGTACAAGAAAAAATTACAATTTTTTTTTAACTTTAACTTGGTGATCTGGCTGCCTGAAGTAACCCCTGCTTTCACCTTGTCGACACGAAATCTTAACTTTGGAGCATCTGAAAACAAAATGTCGAATATTTTATTATAGAGTGGAGTTGTAGTTATGACCCCTACTAAAAACTTTCTCCCCCGATTAAAAAAAAAACACAAAATGGCGCGCTTTTGAATTTTTCGACTGTTTTTTACAACTTAAATTGTTTAAAAATAGCATGAAATATTAATGAATATTTATACCGTTAGTAGAAGTCGAAGAGATACATGCATAGAATCCGTGTAAATATGAGCCTAATCGGTGCAATAGTTTTTCCAAAATCATGTCGACAAGGTCGAAAAACGTTGTTTTGAGAAAAACGCGTTTAAAGTTTCTCTTGTAAAAATGTACATAAAACTTTTTTAAAAAGCCTCTTACCCTCAATCAGCGATGCCTGGTCCATACATTATGCCTTCAGCTTCTTTAAAAACTTCACTTTCTTGGGATTTTTGGTTTTGGATGTCTGTTCTGCGAGCTTTGGACGCTCGACACGGCGGTTGCGCGCTGAGCGCCCAGAGACGCTTCTATTGTATCACTTTTAACCTTTTATCGGTCACTCCGACCTAAATAACGTTCTCGACCATATTTCCACAAGTATTTAGTATATAAAAGTCATGTTTTTAGAAAATCAAAAATTTCCAAAAAAAAAGACTGATACCGATCCCTTAACTAACATTTTACGTGAAAAAGAAAAATTTGTTCGTTTTTATGGCGGTACATGAATTTCCTTCTTTAAGACTACGTGCCAGTAATAACAGAACAATTTGGAATTTCAACTTGAAATTTGGGCGCAACATTATTAAGATCGTTTAGAATAAAAATATGAAAAAAATTATTTTTAATTATGGGAGAGTACCCTCGAGCGACGGAAGTCGAGGAAAATTAGAAGATTACTGTGAATAACGTCAGATGCACTGTGGCAGGGTTTCAGTCGCGATATACTAGCCACAACAACCGTAGTTCATTGTAAAACAAATAATTTTTCTTTTACTTCGTCCACGAAGGCTTGGGTACCGGACACGATGACAACGATATTTCAGCGCGAGTATGTGCCCAGCGCGACCGCCGACACAAACGTACAGCGTCAGATAATCGGCAAGCTGTTAGCAGCCCAGATAAAACAGGCCAAAGCGAAGAGAACGAAGAAGGATGCTAAAGAGGACGACGCGCTAATGGAAGATTTGATACAAAATCCAACGATCACCGTAGCCGAGGCTAAGAGAGAGCGCAAACGCGAGAAAGATCGCGAGAAGGAGAAAGAGGCAAAAGCTTCCCTGGAGGCGCACGAGAAGTCTCTTGTTAAGGCGCGAAATCGATTGAAAGCTTTGAAACTGTCGGAAATAACGAAGCCATTGCCGCGCGAGACGAAGGAGAAAATGTTGGTTATGGCGGTGAACAGAATACTTCGTGCGGAAAAGAGCGCCGTTCACGGTGGAGTCGCTATGGTTAGATCCAAGATTTTAACGACTCTGGCAGCTAGTTTCAATCCCTACATAAAGGAAGCCGTGCTACGTTACATCACTGACGACATGAGAACGCGTTTGGATCTTGCGCTCGGTTGGCTCTACGAGGAGTACGCTTTGCTCCAAGGATTCCAGAGGAGAACGACTCTTTGCACGAAGCCTCGCGAGGCACCGCATCAAGCTTATAATTTCCTTCTTTGCACCCTGGTCTCGGCGATTGATTTGATACAGGGCAAAGATCGCGATCCATTATTGTCTCGGCTCTATCTCGAAGCCCCACTGATAACGGAGGATGCGGTTGAGGCTTTGAAGATCGTATCGTCCGACGAGACACGTGGATTCGCGCCTCTGCAACTACTCAAAGAAATGGTAATAAGACGGCCGACGAAGCAGTTAATTTTTTTGAACGTTTTGCTCTGTCACACGGGACACGAGAGAGCCCCAATTAGAGACGCTGCGATCGAGCTCGTCGTTCAACTTTACGGACGTGCCGATCTTAGCAAACTCATCGAGGAGTACGCCGTACTTTATTTGGGCTTCTTGAGGCAACCGAAGCCGCCCGAAATTGTTTTCGGGCAAGATCGAGGCAGACCAAACGTTGAGGATTTGTGGAGCGAATCGACCACGAGAGCTTGCCTCAGCTTGTATCTCGCTCTTTTGACGGAACACCAAGACCTTATTCACGAATTGGCCAGAGTATACACTTCGATGGGTGCCGACGTCAAGAGGATAGTACTCAGGCTTGTCGAGAGCCCGGTCAGATCGTTAGGGATGGCCAGTCCACAACTTTTGGCTCTCGTTGAGAATTGCCCGAAAGGAGCTGAGACTCTGGTCACGAGAATCATTCACATTCTTACGGAAAAATCAGCCCCGAGTGCCGAATTGGTAGCGAGAGTTCGCGAGCTATATCAGACTCGAGTTTCGGACGTTAGATTCCTCATACCCGTGTTGAATGGCCTGACGAAGAAGGAAGTAACGGCCGCACTACCGAAACTCATTAAACTCAATCCTATCGTTGTCAAAGAAGTTTTCAACCGATTACTCGGCAATCACAATAACGAGGGCGCTGTTGGACCCCACACCTCACCTCTTACGCCCGCTGAATTGTTGATCGCTCTTCACAACATCGACTCAACCAAAGCCGAATTGAAGACCGTTATAAAAGGTATTTCTTTTTGCTACAAAAGTTACAATCGTTTTTTTTCTTCAAATATCCTCAACGTCTTCTTCACGTGTCGCATTATACTATTGAAACGGAATGACATTAGGAGTGATATTTTTATTTCAGCGACGTCTCTTTGCTTCGCCGACAAACAAGCGTTCACGCAAGAGACCCTAGCGGTCGTGATGCAACATCTAATGGACATGAATCCATTGCCAACGTTATTTATGCGAACGGTTATACAGAGTCTCGCTCTGTATCCGCGATTGAGCGGTTTTGTCATGAACATATTGCAACGCTTGATTCTCAAACAAGTATGGAAACAACCCAAGGTTTGGGAAGGTTTCGTCAAGTGTTGCGAACGAACGCAGCCGCAAAGTTTTCAGGTCATTCTCCAATTGCCGTCGACACAGTTGGCCGATGCTCTGAAAATGGCGCCTGGCTTGAGAGCTCCGCTATTGGCGCACATAGATTTGTTCGCCGAAAATCAGGTATCCGATGTCGTGAACGTGTATCACACTTTTTTTTCTCCCGCTATTCGTAGATTTACGCATGTATTAATCATACATTTTCCATGTGTGTTTACGCTTCGCAGAAAGCCCATATTTCCCAATCGATAATGGATGTGATACAGGGAAAATCGATGATAGATTTGCACGACGAATTCGATATTGCACCGGCCGGAGATTATCTGTTGGACCCAAAGCAAGAGGCGATGGAGACCGATCTCTCCGAACCCGCACCACCCGGTCTGGATTGATAAATCGACGAAAAAAAAAAAAAAACATTTCACTCGCGATTTCTCGTGCTCGTTTTTTTTTTTTAATATTCCACAGTGGGATTTAATGAATTTATAAGGAAACCCTGGAATTAAATGGTTGCGGGTTTCTAGGGATCTGAACGAGAAGATTCAACCTCGCATATTTGTGCAACTCTTCTTTTTATCTTCTGTCAATAATACCTTTCCCAAGAGCAACTTTTTATACTCGAAGGATTCGCGTTAGTCGCACAACAAATGCAAAAATAATCTGATATATATATGTATATATATATATATATGTTTGTGGTTGTGAGCAAATAGGATTAGACCTAAATAATCGAATAATCAACCAAAATCAACTCCAGTATCAAGAAGATCTCGTAACATAAAGGAAGCCTTCTTCGGAAGAATTCTGGAAAAAAGTAAGCATTGGTTAACCGAATGACAAAGAATATGGCGTAAAGATGTTACGGACAAACACAGTGTATCGACATTTCACCTAAGTATATGGCCAAGGTACAGAAGATATCCGGGAACGCTAAATTCTGCATAATTTCGTCTGACACCATTCAATATCTTCTTCGCTGCATCAGTTGCCGGCATCGTGCCAAAATAACTGGGTATTCTGTGACGGAAAAAAAACAGTTAGCCTTTGAACTATATATACACTGCCAGCCAAAAGTTTGTTTGGGGATCCACTAGTCGAAATTTATTACCGCACTAAAAATTAGACAGCGGGCTCAAAAATCAAGATAATTGAATTTCCCAAGTATCGTTTTAAAGAGGACAAGTTAACCTTTATTTTGCTTTTTTTTTTTAGAAAATTCTCTACGTTTTTTTCGCCCCGATACGCACTTTTGGACGTGGTCATTTTTCCGCTACTTTTTGGCCGTCAAAAGTGAACCGCAAAGTTTGTGGAAAAATTTTTCCTCGTTTTTTTTTTCATTCATGGTAAACTTAAAAAGGATTTTGAAACATACATTTTTATTTTTTAGATAGTCTCGTACGATTTTTGCCGCTCCAGTATTGCATTTTTAGCTAAAAAAGACATGTTTTAGAAAAAAAAAGGCGTCATCGAAGAACTATAGGGTTACAGAGGAAATGTCAAGAGGGTTGCATGGGTTTACACCTGAGTGGCTAGAATTTTTTCAGAATTTTATGGACATTCTTTTTTTTTACCTTTTTTGGTTGGAACTTCGATGAGTGGAGAGGCTCCACTTGGGAATTATGGGCGCTAGGACAATATATTAATATAGGAAATTTGTTCAAATTGTTATTTTTAATTAACTACAATTTTATTGTTTTTTTTTTATTTTTGATTTTTTTCATCTAAAAAAATTATAGTTAATTAAAAATAAAAATTTAAACAAATTTCCTATCTTAATATATTGTCCTCGACCCCATAATTCCCAAGTGGAGCCTCTCCACTCATCAAAGATCCAACCAAAAAAGGTAAAAAAAAAATCTAGCCACTCCAGTGTGAACCCTTGTAACTTTTTACCCTCTTGACATTTCCTCTGACACCCTATAGTTCTTCGGTGACGGCTTTTTTTCTAAAATATATATTTTAGTTAAAAATGCAATACTGGGGCGAAAAAAATCATACGAGACTTTCTAAAAAACAAAAAATGTAGGTTTTAATATCATTTTTAAGTTTACCGTGAAAAAAAAACCGAGGAAATTTTTTTCCACAAACTTTGCAGTTCATTTTCGGCCAAAAATAACCGAAAATGGCCACGTTGAAAAGTGCATACCGGGGCGAAAAAAAATCGTAGAGAATTTTCTAAAAAAGCAAGATAAAGGTAAACTTGTCCTCTTTAAAACGCCACTTGGGAAATTCAATAATCTTGATTTTTGAGTTCGCTATCTATCTTTCAGTGCGGTACAAATTTCGACTAGTGTATCGAAACTTTTGGCTGGCAGTGTATATCCCGGAAAACATGGAAGGTATGTATATTAGGAAAGGAATACCTAAAGCGAATATCCTTGGCAGCCTCCGCCCCAACAATAAACGGATAAACGTGCACAAGCGTAATTACGATATTGCTGTTCAATTGACGAAGTTCCGTGTGCAGCGACTCGGCAAAACCCTGAACGGCGAATTGTGCTGTAGATATCGGTATTCTACCGCCACTATTCGTACCCCCTGAAAGACCAGCGACTGACGACAGAGCCACGATGTGTCCACGTCCGGCACGCTGCATTCCCGGCAAAACCGAATCCAATAGCTAGAAGAAAAAAAAAGTCACCGTTGTAAGCGGAATCGTCACTACTTCTTGAAATTCATGTTTATGCATTACACGATCAATTTTACAGCAGCTTCATCTTGAACACGCTATTTGGAGAGATATCAAACGAATGTCCGATTGTAAATTGGAAATCATTCATGTGCGAATCCGAAAGAATCGACGATGACGTTATCTATCTATCTATATATATAAAAGGCAAAGTCCTGACTGACTGACTGACTGACCCATCATCCCCCAGCCTAAACCGCTAAAGGTAGAAACGTGAAATTTTGAGAGGGTGTTGATTTTATATTAGAGGCATTGTTTAAGAAGGGATTTCTCGAAATTGTACTCTTAAGGGAGTGAAATGAGATGTAAAAGTTTGTATGGAAAATTATATTCCTTGCGTGTATCAATTTGAAACTTGGAACACATATTCCTTAGAAGGTGTGGAAGTGCACTAAAAAAGAATTTTTCGAAAATCGACTCTTAAGGGGGTTAAATGGGGTGTAAAAGTTTGTATCAGAAATGATATTCCTTACGTGTATCAACTTGAAACTTGGCAAATATGTTCCTTAGAAAGTGTAGAAGTACACTCAGAAAGGATTTTTCGAAAATCAATTCTGAATGGGGTGTAAAAGTTTGTATGAAAAATTATATTCCTTGCGTGTACCAACTTAAAACGTGGAACATAAGTACCTTAGAAGGTGTAGAAGTGTACTAAGAAAGGATTCTTCGAAATTTAACTCTTAAGAGGGTGAAATGGGGTGTAAAAGTTTGTATGGAAAATTATATTCCTTGTGTGTACTAACTTGAAACTTGGAACATAAGTTCCTTACAAGGTGTAGAAGTGCACTAAGAAAGGATTTTTCGAAAATTCACTTTTAACGCCATGAAATGGGGTGTAAAAGTTTGTATGGGAAATGATATTCCTTGCGTGTATCAACTTCAAACTTTAGAAATATGTTCCTTAGAAGGTGTAGAGGTGCACTAAAAAAGGATATTTCGAAAATCAACTCTTAAGGGGGTGAAATGGGGCGTAAAAGTTTGTATGGAAAACTTTCTTTGCGTGTGTCAACTTGAAACTTGGTATAAATATTCTTCAAAACAAATAATACAACGCATTGTTAGGATTTTGAAAAATCCCTAATGCGGGGTGCTACTTCTAATAAAGTTTCTATAGGCCCAATTCTACGCGGGCAAAGCCCGCGAATAAATGGGCCTATGCGAATAAAGTATGCGACGTATATCGACGTCGCGAATGCGAATAAATACACGTACGTACATATATACGTATGTTTGTTAGTTTTCGTTTATATGTTGGAGTCTGTTTATTTCGGTTCGAGTATTCGAAGAAAAATAATACTAAATAACGGCAAAATAACCACCTGTTTTTGTAAAAAAAAATGTACTCTATAATATGAAAGTGGAAATTTAGCCCACGTACCCAAAAGTGGCTAAGGACTGAAACCTCGAGAGTTCGCCTGACTTCCGGTGCTTCCTGTATCAGCGCTCTTGGACTTGGTACTCCGCAACAGTGAAGAACCATTGTCACGTCACCCATCTCCAATCTTATGGACTCCACGGTTTTTTGTACCTGAACATTCCTTATGTCGGATTTAATATGGACCAAGATTCACATTTCATTAATATTTTTTTGCGTTCGCCAAGCTTTGATTTTTATTTGATAAAGAAAAGAAAATTGTCATTTTATTGTTTTGCTTCGCTCGCAAAGGCTCCAATACGGGCAAGTAATTTTTTAAATTGTGGTTTCCTCGTGGAGGAAGCTTTGTGAACGAAGTAAAATAACAAGAAAGCAATGTGCAAGTTTTTAGTTTTCACGATTTTTTTTCCTAAACGAACGCGCCGTTATATTCTGTGTGAAGAAAATCCTACGATATATCTAAATCTGTTAAAGTTACAGCGTTGGATACTTGTTCTAACAGTTGGACAACACTAAATTCAGTATAAACGTTTATAATGCTCCATTATTTTTCCGAAAATGTATCCCGACATCTTGAATTTTCGGACACAACATGGAAATATCATCCTTCTCGGAATAATAGTCTCTTTTACAAGCTTTTATTTAACTTCACTTGTTGTGAGATGCAAAACGGAAAATCGATATTTCACCCGCTTCCCGACTACTTATTGTTAGAGCTTTGAAATTTTGCAAACATGCATCTAAGAGGTGACACTGGATGATTCGACTTTAAAAAAGTAAAGACTAAAAAGTAGAACATAATTTATATGTAAAAAATAATTTTCTTAAAACAAGCTTTTATTTAATGTACTGAAAAGTAGAATATTTTTTCTTACCAAGTCACCTATATGTGACTATAAATAAAAGCTTGGGGCGCGGAAAAATTTAGACATAATCTTTAATTAAACAGTTAAAAAGTTGAGCGCTTCAAGCTTTTATTTATAGTCACATATAGGTGACTTGGTAAGAAAAAATATTTTCTACTTTTCAGTACATTAAATAGAAGTTTGTTTCAAAAAAATTTATTTTTTTACATATAAATTTTTTAATTCCAAATCAAGATATTTCTTTCGCGAAAGGCCGCATTTTGCGGGCGCATAAGTAGGGCCTTTTTGAATTATAAGTAGATTACAGTGGCGCTTAATAAAAATAAGTTACAATGAATTATTATACGCAACGATGAACAAGATTGAAAAATTTCGTATAAATTTTGTACATTTACACATTTTTACATGTTCTCTAAAAAGTCGCCATTACGAAAATTCTTCTGCTAGTCATATTTTTCTAAGTTTTATCATTACTATTTTCTTGACATTCAGTGACTTTTATTGTCGTTACGGAATCTTCAGAATTTTTTACATGCATAGAGCAGTTTATATCAGACACATAGAGTTATTGAGTATATAAATTATTATATAGAAATGTGGCCAGCATGCCCATAAAGTGCTGCATAAATCAGAAGATTTTCAAAGTCGTCATTATTTGTTAAATGTTCGATAACTTGGCTTGAAATTCTACCAGTATACTGGGATGTATTTTTACTTCATTCTCAAAGAAACTCAGTTAATTGTTAAATATTTGAGTACGTGAGAGGAATATCGTAAAAACCGTTTAACTAATTTTCATCAAATTCGTTGAGTCCCGTGCTTTCTACTTTACCCTCTTTGTGCGCGAAAATACGACCGCATATGAAAACAATTGGGATAGTTGCACAGCCGAATTTCGACATATCGCACCTTCCGTGCATCTTCCAGCGAAGATTGCACAGCTTTTGAAATGTTCTGATCTATGTTTTCCGATGTTTCTAACGCGATTGCACAGCTTTTCGAATGTTCCGATCGAATTTCCATAGAAATCGTTAACCCAAAAGATTTCACAGTCCCCAAAATACTCGTATGAAGAAGCAAAAATCATATCACATTCCCATAGACTAGTTCAAATAAAAATGATTACTAGCAAAAGACAAAAAGGGCGGCGTATAAAAAATTTACACATTGTTCGTTGATACACAAATCTTTACCATGTGAACAACAAAAAGGAGATTTTTTCGTTACAGTCGTAGAAACGTGAATACCGACCTGTTCTCTGTCCGTTACATCGCAAACGAAAGCTTTTGCCATTCTTGCATAAGAGATAGCACGCTTTGCCGTAGAGCAGCAATTTTCTGCATTAATGTCGACGCATGCCACGAATACACCAAGTTGGGACAATTGGATGGCTATTTCCCTGCCGACCCCTCGACCCGCTCCGACTACCTGGTAGAAAAAGTACCAAAGTATGAAAATACACGATCTGTATGTAATTTTTGTCTTTTTCAACATCACTATCGTTACCATTATCAGAGAAAGAAATATCAGACGAGACGTAGGTTCAGTTTTAGAGCCAAAGAAGGGATGGATATTGAGCTAGAAGTCATACGAATCAAACGTATGTCTATATAAATGAAAACCTACCATGGCGACTTCGCCGGTGATGTTCTTCAGTGCAGGTGGCCTGAATGTTCGATACAGAGCTACAAGAATCGAAAACCATATTCCGAATAGTAGCGTCACGAGATCCAATCCCAGTACAACCAGGGAATAAACTCTCAAAAACATTTCTGGAGGTTTAAAGACCTTCAAGTTTTCCTAGTTAATGAAACAATTCAATTGGTTTATAATAATAGTAATAATAATAGTTAATAATAATGATGAAAATAGTTAATAATAATTATCGTCAATAATAATCATAACAATAATAGTGAAAAATATTGGTTAATAATAATAATTTAATACTAATAATAATAATAATGATGATGATGATGATGATGATAATAATAATAGTTTATAATAATAACCCAAACGTAGTTTATAATAACCCAAACGTTGCTTATTCATTTCTTCTTATCCTCTTTTAATGTGTGTTAAAATTGAAAAATATAATTCCGGGGATTTATTCTAGAACAATGTTTGGAAAATCACTATTTCGAACAATAATTCTCAATAATTATATTGTAAGTAATTAGCGGTATAAGAATACAATAATTCTCAATAATTATAAGTGATTAGCGGTATAAAAATACTACTGTTCTCACCATTTTTCGAAATTTCACTGGCTATACGAAGTTTGACAAAATTTTCGGACTTTGCGTATAAGAGATTGCATTTGCGATATTTCGAGAGAGCGTCGATAAATCTCGTGCCGCGAAGAAAAAAAAACGAACATTGACTTACAACTGTACCCTATTATCAATATAATGAAAAGCCTAAAAAGAGAGAGAGCGTGAGAGAAAAAAAATGGAGCTCGAAGCATCACGGGAATGCAGCATGATATCCCCACGTACCTTTTATCTAAAAACACACTTGTTGAACACCACCGCGCTGTTACGAATATGTATATGTATTCAGTTACACAGTGTTATGAATTATTTTTTTTTCCGTTCAACCGAAAAAAAAATACAATTATCTCGCGCGTGAGCGCTAGAGGGCTTAACGCTCTTGTTTTTGAAACTTTAAAGGCCCCTCTACACTACTCGTTCGAAGTTCCTCGCCGAAGTACTCGCCGAAGCTAGCCGAGTACGAGGAGCTTCACCACACTACTCGCTCAACTTCGCGAGAACTTCGTCGCTTAACTTCGCGAGAACTCGTGCTCGCGACTTCGGCCCTTTGACTCGGCCAAAATACGGACACCGATCGGAAGTCGCCCGAAGCGAAGCAAAGTGAGGCGAAGAAGCACGAAGTGCCTCTCTACACTCTCGTCCTCGCCCAACTTCGATTAACTTCGCGAGTAGTGTAGAGGGGCCCCTCTACACTACTCGCGGATCATGCGATTCGGGCGAAATAACACTTTAGTTGTAGCTCGTATCGTTCATTGATCCTTTGTTTTGAGAATAATGTTGACAGCTGCAAGCACATAACCGTGCGAAGTTAGCTGGGACAGTGAGGCTTGTTTTTTGTGCCTGCGGACCATTGTTCATATTTGTTTATTAAATAGTATGTTGGAACAATAAAAAAAACGCAATAAGATAAACGAAAGCTTCATGTATATTAATTGAATCTGAGATAGAATGATAAATTGTGATGTTGCGATTGTTGGTCCTGTTAAATCTGCCCACGTGTTAAAACTGGCGCTAAATTTGAAAAATTGATGAAAAGCCCATGAAGAAAATTCTTTCATCGGAGATTAACAAATTTTACGAAATGATTAACAAATTTTACGAATGCAAACGTTTTCAATGCTGTTTGTTCGTTGCAAATTAGAGTAGAAATTATTTTTTTGCATTTACCGTTAATGATTAATGCAACTCTTGAAGAAAAAAAATCTCACACAATTTATCAATGTTGTACGAATGAATTGGGTCATTAAATGATTTCTTTTTCATTGTAAATATCATGTGCGGCTTTTAAAGCAAAGTATTTTTCCTTTTTTTAAACAAATAACGGCGATATAACACTTTAAAATTGTTGATCTGTTCGGCTAGGCGAGAACGCGCCGAGAGCATCCGAAGTTACCCGAGTGCTCTGTGACGTCACCGTTTGAAAGCCGGTATACGAACTACTCGTGTAATACGAGTATTATGTCATCGATGGCACCGACAAATTCGTATAAGCCTTGTTTCGTTCCTCTTTGTATAAATATGATGAAAAGTTCCCCTAATACGTATTTCTGAATGTGCCACAAGACATAAAACGTCGAAATCTGTGGTTCGATGCAGCACAACGTGTCAACCCGAAATCATCGTCCACTTAATTTTTATGTGAAACCACTGTGATGTCAGTGTAAACGTGTTATAACATAAACTGTATTGAATTTTTTTTTTCATACGTCTTTCTCAAAATGCTTATGATACGTAGCGGCAATAACTGACACAATTTATCAAGCCTCTCCTAACCTAAACATTTTCAGTTATCCATGGTCGGTAAATTACTCGAATTTGCTTTCACAAATCCACTTTCACACATCGTTGCACGAAAATTAAACTAGTGTTCGACTTTTTCAGAATGCTCGAGATGTTTCCAGATGTAAAATGACACGAAATTTCACATTTGTGTACACTTGCGTGTAAACCGTATACATAGCCTATTCGGTCGCGTTCGAACGGTGACGTCACAAGCGCCAGCGCCGATAACATGTGGCATTTCGCGCCAACATCTACAATTTCAATTATCGTTATATAAAAACAATTAATAATTATCTTTAGAATGATTTCAAAGAAAAACCCTTTTGACATTCTGTTTTATTATCACATAAGATCAATTCTTAAAAAAATCCAACATTTTTTTTTCACATCTCTACGATGAGTTGGTCTCATAAATCTGCCTACGTGTCAAAACGGGCGCTAAATTTCAAAAACTGATGGAGCGCCCATGCAGAAAATTCTCTCATCGGAGCTCGCTCTATAAATTTCCTCGGTATCGACACACAGTACAAATGATTAACAAATTTTACGAATGCAAACGTTTTCAATGATTTTTGTTCATTGCAACCCAGATAACGTCGTACTGCTCTGGTGGATTACGCCGCACCAGTACCGTACCTACCACGTACGTGCGTACGGTACCGGTACAGTACCAGTACGTCGTACGGTACCGGTACAGTACCAGTACGTCGTACGGTACCGGTACAGTACCAGTACGTCGTACTGGTTACGCCATATCGCCACCATGCTAGTATGGTGAGGGTACAATACCGGTACAGTATCTGTACGGTACTGGTACGTGTTACCATCGTACGGCATACCAGTACTGTACTAGTAATGCATACGATTCCACCGTGTACCAGTATAGTACTGGTACTGTATCGTTACGCCGTAGGATACAATTTCTGAATGATACGCTTGGCTATCTGGGAAATTAGAGTAGAAATGACTTTTTTGCAATTACCGTTAACGATTAATGCAACTCTTGAAGAAAAACAATGCCGTACAATTTATCAATGTTGTACGAATGAATTTCGTATTTTTTATTCTCGATGAAGAAAAATAAGAGGTCCTTCAGTCCTTATTTCTCAAGGGCTCAAAAAATACGCGCGATATTTGTGATATCATCAAGAATGACGAATTTCATAGTACGAGACGTCACTGGTATTCGCTCTGTCTTCCTTCCTCTTTTGTAAAACGTTTTCTGTCGCTTCATACCCTCGCATACGAGGTAACGGTGAATACATGTCCCGAAAAATTGCTACGTGATCTCTCTGTGGCTGGTTCCGATTTTATACAAACCGCATATACACATCTAATGCCATATATCGCGCGAATTTTTTTTAATTCTCCTTCCCCCAATGTTTTCGTGATGAATTTAGAATAAGGTTGAATTCGATTTTTTTTCTTTTTCATTACAAGTGATACAAGTCACGCGTATACATATTATACTTGATTTACTGACAATATTCTTGTTAACCATAAAAGTGTAATAATCTTTTACGGTTATCGACGCGAGCGTTAAGGTACGAAGTTCATCGATACAATTTTAGGGTTATGTCGCAACTTTTTTTCTGCGTGTTTTCTTCTATTTCAACTTCATTTTTAATCAATACACAAATAACTTTTTTAACATATCTCAAAAGTGGAATGTCTCGATATTGTTAGATGTGAGTTTAAAAAAAAATATATATTTTTTTGGTTTTCGTGCGAAATGTTGAACTTTCTACGCCAAACAACGATTCTTAAAATAGGGATGGCCCTATATATTGTAGTATTCTACTACTGGGCAAATCCTTTTTTTCCTTTTCGAAAAGAAACGTCGCATTTTCTTAGGCGATTAATACGTTACAGTTATGACTTACTTTCGAAAATATTTTACTACTGCGGTAACGTTTGTTTTTTCTTTTCGAAAAAAAAACAACGAATTTTCGCCGTGCAGCAATTAAGAGTGAAGAATTATTTCTACTCGAAGATCCGAAAGCAACATTATCTATTCACTGGCTTTTCGAACACAGGGTAATGACAGCGTTGGTTTTTGGAATCGGTATTGGCTTGTTCATCGTGCTCTTGCTCTGGATAGCAGCAGCTCTGGTATTCGCCGTATCGCTGAGGACGGAAAAGAGAGTCGGAGCTATAGCGATTGCAGTAGCCATTGTGGTGACCATAATTCTCATTGGTGTGCCGAGAGGATCCGAAGAGCCGATATTCAGGGAGGACAAGGTATTTGTCATTGGCGTAGCTAGGCTTGGGTAGCCACGACCCCCTTCCCAAAAAATTTGTAGTCTCGTAATTCGTCTAGAATCTAAATCTAAAACACTGTTTCGAGAATCTACCGTTAGCTCACGCAGTTGATGCATTTTTTAAATTGGATATGAAGAACGGGAAGGTTTTTATTGATAATTATCGAAAAATTTTAATAAATGATTATCGACTATTATGTAAATAGAATTTAAAACAAAGATGATTGTGAATGGAATCAATTCTTATCAGGCCGGCTCCTCCGTCCCCCCGAAAAAAATGCTGGCTATGCTTATGGTATTTATGTAAAATGTGCACACACACATCTTCGTATACAATTGATTTTTTTTTGCCGATCCAATGACTTTTTTGCTCATGGAAAAATGGTTCTTTTTTGTTTGCTACAGCCTTACGATCGAATTTTCGTTTGGCGAGTGATACTTCTGGTCTTACTGGCAGTGTCGTCGATAGTGGCGTTTCTCGGATACGTTAAGTGCGAATTATTGGAAACTGTGAAACCAGAAAGGATAACTAGTTGGATATACTGATAAGAAAGACGTTCGGCTCGAAAGTTTGTTGCGGTTATTCCTAAAGATGTTGCGGTACATGAGAAACGCGGTGAGATCGACGACCCGTGGCATATCGTTGCTCGGCCGTAGCAACAAGAGATTCGAGATAAACGACAACACGGAATTCATTGACAAAGTAATGAACAGTACGGTGCCGGTGATCGTGAATTTTCACGCTGAATGGTGCGACCCGTGCAAAATACTCACGCCAAAATTGGAGGAACTCATAGGACCGATGGATGATTTGCATCTTGCGATTGTTAACGTTGAGCAAAATCCTGAGTTGGTTCATACCTTCGAAGTTAAAGCCGTACCGGCCGTTATAGCTGTGTCCAACGGTCTGGTAGTTGACAAATTTATCGGTCTCGTTGAGGCTCAAATGATCGAGAATTTAATCCAAAAATTGACCGTTAGCAAAAAAACGAATACCCGGGACAAAAACACTTGAGCGATTTTTTGCTTGCGATTGCGTTTTACACTTTTTACTTAGTTTTGGATTTTATTTCATTAAAGAAGTTTGTCAATGACTCGGTAAACGATTATCGGGAAATGAATTATTCGTTTGTTCTAAGTGAACCGAGTCGCGATTGTTCTCGATCATACGATCGTTCTCTGCGCAATGCTCTTTGACTCATTTTTTTTCGGCCAATATTGCCCTCAGTTTTCAAAAGGTAATTGAGTGGATTAACGTCAGGAGTACAATACAATACGGAATGTTTGAATGACACTTTTCTGTTTTTTAGCAAAACAAATAGACGCTACAATTATAAAAAAAGTAACATGTTTTATTATCGTGATTATTATTATTATCATTAATATTCATTGCAATAGTAACTTTGCATGTTAAACCATATAGATTTCTCTCGTTTCGATTTCGTCTTCTAGCGTTTTCTTTTAAAATCACCCTTGCGATAGTGCAATTGTTTTTTTTTTGCTACTGCGATAATGCAACGTAATTACAATAAAAAAGAATCTATGCATCGCGCGCGTTTATATTACAATATATTTTCGTCTTACGATCGTTACGTGATGCGCGACATTGTTTTGTTTACGTGTCTTTATCGTTCAATTGGAGAGTCTCATAGATGTATCTCGACATCGAGAAATCTATCATGATTTTTTTTTGCATCCACGAGTTGTAGTAAGAGACACGTTTTTCGCTTTCCCGGAAAAATCGGCGACAAACTTGTCTGTACTTAAGAACTACGGATTCGTGTCTTAATCCTTATCATTAAAATTATTTCAGTTTACTCGCCCTTCGTTCGTTATCAATAATTACGATATTTATTGTTTGGTTGACGCATTTCATTTACGTTCTTTAATATGTTATTTTCGTCTCTCCGATGTTTTTTTTTTTTTTTCGTTAAAATTGTTCTAGTTACAATTCGAGCGTTTTTACGAATTATCGTTGGACTCGCCGATTTGCGAACAAAAAAAAACCCTCGCAGACGGATAAACGAGCAACGCATCGTATTATTGTCCGCCTGAGCGAGGGTTTTTAATGTTATTTTAAGATTCGCCAGAAGAAATAATAACATAGGCCGGACAAGCAGCGCGTCAACATTTTTTTTTTTTTAATACGATGAGTAAAATGGTGGATCTCACTTTCTCGTACTGGCACTTCCCAGAGAATATCTTTGTTTTCTTTACCTTTAACTATAAATCCGTACTTACGGCCAGAAATTGACAGACTAGCTAGTTTTTTTTTGTTTTCAGTATCAGTCAGGTGTCCGTCGATACACCATGATAAGGCAATGCTGTGACTCGCTGATAACTTGGAGAGATGTCAGAGACGTCATGAACAAGAAACAGAAATGCCATCACTACGATCTTTCGAAAAGAAAAATAAACACATATATAAGAGGCATTCCACGCCATTTCACCTAGTCCGTGACCCCGACGATTTTTTATTTTCCTGATTTTTTTTGCCAAATTGTACCCCATAAAAGGAATATCCATCTCAATTTGTAGATTTTTATCGCTTCTCTTTTAGGAGTTATAATTTTCCAGAAAATGTTGACCTTGGAAGTTTTGGAAGTATTTAAACGCTGATAACTCCTAAACTAATTAAGATATCGACAAATGTTAATATATATATATATATATATATATATATATATATATTACTTTGAATATATACATTTTGAAGCATACTTTTATGAAAAAATATGAAAAAATGATCAATTATGCTGGACCACGTATTTTTTTACTTCGAACGTGGAAGCTATTTAAAAAAAAAATGATTGCCATTTTTTATTTTTTTCAAAAAATTCTCTAAAATAGAGTGACCCATTCCATGATTTTTAAGACTCGTCTCATGGTGGGCCCATTTATCATTCTATTTTTTTTGTTGAAATTATTCATATTTTTTCAGGAGATTTTTATCATTTTAATCTCCAATAATGCTATATATCTCCTTTTTAATCTCCAATAATGCTAATAATGAAGCGGTTTATTTTTTATTTGTGCTAAAATTAACGAAAAAGATTTTTTTTTCACTAATAATAATGATCAATACAAGTACGACAATTTTCAATCGGACCTAATAGCCATAACTATTCTAGTTTCTATCCGCTTCGTAAATAAAATAAACTAAATTAAGAATTATATGGGAATTCGCGAATTTAAAAGAGTGGGATTTTTCCTTTTATATATATACAAAAGGAAAAATTTCACTCTTTTAAAAAATTCACGTATTTCCATATAATTCTTACTTTAGTTCATCTTATTTATGAAAAGGACAGAAACTATAATAGTTATGACTTATTATTAGTGAAAAAAAATTAATTTTGCACAAAAAATCTTTTTCGTTGATTTCAGTACAAATAAAAAATAAACCCTTTCATTATTAGTACTATTGGATATTAAAATCGATAAAAATGTTCTTAAAAAAATATGATTAATTCGCATAAAAAGAGAAGGAAAAATGGGCCCACGATGAGATTAATCTTAAAACTCATAGAATGGGTTACTATTATTTTAGAGAATTTTTTGAAAAAAAAATATTAAAAATGCCAATCATCTTTAAAAAAAATAGTTTCCACTTTCGAAGCAAAAAATACGTAGTCCAGTATAAATGATAATTTTTTTCGTATTTTTTCATGATAGTATGCTTCAAAATGAGAAAAAATGATATATTAACATTTGTCGATATCTCAATTAGTTTAAAAGTTATCAGCGTTTAAACGTTTCCAAAACTTCCGAAATCGACATTTTTTTGGAAAATCATAGCTCCTAAAAGAGAAATCAACAAATTGGTGTGAATATTCCTTTCATGTGGTACGATTGTACAAAAAAAAATCAGGGAAATAAAAAATGGTCGAGGTCACGGGCTAGGTGAAATGGCGTGAAATGCCTCATATATATATATACCGCATACAAACACAATAAGAGAAACAAAAAATCATTAAGCGACAAATAATACATGAATACGGTACTTAGTGGACATCTCTTCAAGAAAACAGACACGTATTTTATATCTAAGTAACCAGTAGTTACGAAAATCATCTCGATATAATTGGAAGTGAAACCGCGACTGAAGGAAAAATAGACAGCGCTGAGTCTACGAGAACACGATCAGGACTAACGGCCCCCTTCGTCATTTCGAAACGCATATCCTGAACAAATCACAATTCCGGTCAGAAATGAGGCATCTCCCGTGACTGAAAAATATATCTTTGCTTCTCCTACTAGTTGTGAATTATACGTGTTTTTACAAGACTTGCGGTATTTGATACTGTATAACTGGGAGTATTCCCAGATGGAATACTTATTTCCAACGTGTATTCTACGAACAAAAAGAAGAAATATAACGAGTAATGGAAAAGTCATCGTGCGCGAGATTAATTAATTGCATGTAAGTTCAGAAATTGTAGAAATAAAAAGGATAGGCAGAATAATACGTTAGATTATTAGATTTCGGAGTAAATATATTTTTACTGCGACTGAATGAACGATTGTTTTAAGTACCCTTGTGAGCACGAAAAAGAATTCTTTCACTGAAACGAGAGATGCCAATCTCTGATTTCTAGAAATTATTTTAACGTCCCACGTCTCCCCAATTTCGCAAGTGTAGCTTCAACAAATTGGTTTTCCCCTCGCTCACCGCGAGGAATAAAATTCTCGATTCCGTTAAACGTGTTCATCTCGTAGAATGAGTTCGGTAGAAACGTGTTTTTTTTCTTTTAGTGTTCCCCCTGCTGACGTTTCGATATGTCCTCTTACCCACCCGGGGTATATTTCGCGTCTCTTTTCACTCTGACCTTCCCCTCCCCCAATCATTCCACGAACGTTTTATCATCGGATAATAGTAAATATATTTATATTTATTTATATATATATATATTTATATCTGTATTTGTTATTGTTTCTTTTTTATGCCTTATGCTTATACATTAATTCTAGCTATCTACAGCTTACCGCGCTATCGCGTAGTTAAAAAAAATCCTTTGTAACAAAACGTAGAAAAACACGAATGACGATTATGTACAATTTTTGACCACCGTCGGATTCGATTATTAATTCCTAATATATATATATATATATATATATATATATATATATATATATATATATCGTGGTCTCGTCTTTTCTTTCGTTCACCGCGCGATAAGTTTCGCGTTCGTGGACGACTCTCCACGTGTATATGGTTATGTACAGAATTTCGTTTTTAGGGACATTTTTATCGTTTACCAACACTTCCATGCTGTTTTATCATTCACTCTCAAGATTCGCGTTATGATACATTATATAGTACAACGATTTGGTATGCGCCGAGCACGCCGGTGCAGGGACCAACGGCCTCGCGATAATTTATCTAAGTTTGACGCTACGTTTGTGGCAGCTTCAGTGTTGATCTTCACAGAAGGAGAAACAGTCAGTGCTGAAGAAAGTTATCGAGTTTTTAACATATTGTTGTCGTCTCGTGAATCTCTTTTAAACTTCGGCACCAAGATCTCTTACTCCTTGTTCCGCGATCGGCACGTATTTATCGTCAATTTTCACTAGAAGAATGACCTTATCGACGTGAGATCGGCGATTGGGATCACGATGATTCGGTAACCAGCGATGCACGACGCAACCCTCCATGCCGCGCTCGGGAATCCAATGCTGCCATCCTGTTCTACCTCCTTGCTGTCGCATTCTCTCGTCCGGCCAAATAACGTCTATCCTCCTGCCGAGATTTATCGCGTCGTACACCTGATTCGGATCCATAATCTGTAACGTTTTGGAAAGAACATGTCAATCGGCGCGCAATGTTCTCGATAACCTCATCGGTTCAGTGTATCGGAGTGAGATAAAAGATGCAAAAAAAACCTGCCGAATTGCGGATAGAGCCATGCAAAAAAATGATGGCTTAAGGGGGTATTCTAGTCTAGAAATTTGAAAAAAATATTTTGTTTTGGCATTTTCTTAAAGTATATACTCTTAAGGAGGTACGACTACTCCCTCAGGCTCAACAAAGAGATTAACCTTATGTTACCCCACGGGTGTTCTGATTTATGTTAACTTATGTTGAATATTCGTATTGTCGATCCCAAAGTGCCAAATTTGTGGTAAATATTATATTTATTGCATATTTACTAATGAAAACTGAAATATTAGATCCTCAACGACTCTGGAGTCTTCACGACGATTCCCAAGCAGTAGCGAGATTCTGAAACACGGTAGCGACCGTTTTCGTTATCTTTAGCTAGCGACAACCAATAAGAGGCTCCCTTTCTTCTGATCGTGCATGCGATTGGCTGTCGCTAGGCAGCGAAAACGAAAACTGTCACTACAGAGTTACAGAATGTCGCTACAGAGCTAGGTTACGCTTGCCAAACAAATCAGCTGTTACGCCCGACGTTACTATTTCGTCATTATGATAATATTCAACCGGAAGTTGAAACCATTTTATAATGTAGTGCTTGAACTACACGGTGAAGTTCGAATTTTCAATTCTTTTACAATATCTATTATGTCTAATTTATCGAATTTCAGTTTTCCAAAGACCTTAGTTGGATACGTGAATAGCAAAATCGTGATCACCGCACTTCCGGTCGACCGTCTCCATAAGACGACGTGCTTCACTAGCTCAAAGTGCTCGACTTTGTAATTTTATTACGAAAAAAACTGAACGGTCAATATAGCTCAAATTTTTCCAAAAGGTGCATAACGTATTCGTCAACATCATATAAAAATGTCAGGGCCGAAAGTTGGATTCGTCCCCATGATCGTACCTCCTTAATATAAATTAAAGTCTGTCGCCATACTGAATTTAGACTATCCAAACAAACTCAAACCCCCCCCAATGGATAAAGCAATAAAATTGCTTATGGGTGTTTTTACAACTTCAGCCTTTTGTTTGTCTAACCCGACTGGTCTAATCAATGTAGAAGGCCAAGTGTATGGCGCAGGCATTGCAGGTTAGCGGTATATAAGAATTTTCTATGGTTTCATAGTATTGAAAAGTATTTTACGGTTTTTTCTCAAAAGCACGTGTTTTGAGCTGGGTGGAAACATAACTCGAACTAATCGTCATCGAACGATTTGAAAATTTAACTATACATTTGAAAGTAGATTCTCTACAGAAGTACGAAGGATTTTTTCGTTATATTGCATAGTTTTTTTCTCATAAACAATTATCTGATGATTTTTTTCCAGAAATGTATAATCTTCTTCTCGGAAATGCGCCATTTTTGTAAAAATCAATCTATCGAAAAAATCCTACGTACTTCTGTAGCTGTTCTTATGTAAAGTTTTTGCGCTATTTGTGTAGTAAAGTGTTGCTAACGAAAAAAAAGACAGCTGACAGTTCAGGGTTATTAAAAATGGAGTGCTACACGAAAGAACAACGCGTTTTCATTGTTGAGCAATACTTTTAAAATAATGAAGGTTTGGCAGCTACAGTTCGCAATTTTCGTACAAAATATGGTCGGAATAGTGATTTAACTTCATCAACTGTGAAAATATTCGTTTAAAAATCAGAGAAACTGGATCAATTAGTGATCTTAGACACTCTAGCCGTACTTCAACACAAAACATCGAAGCAGTTCGTGACAGTGTTGCTGAGATTTCAGGAACATCAATTCGGCACCGTGGTCAAGAATTGAACATTTCGAGAAGCTCTCTACAACATATTCCCACGAAAGATTTGCATGTTCATGCTTGCAAAGTTCAATTGACTCAAGAACCGAAGCTGGTTCTTGAACTGACCACGCACAGCGAAGAGAGTTCGTTGAATGGATTATGGAATAACAACAAGTGGATGCTGATTTTTCGAACAAAATCATCTTCAGTGATGAGGCGCCTTTTCATCTTGATGGCTTCGTTAATCGATTAAATTGTCGCATTTGGGGTTCAGAAAAACCACGAGTGATTGTTGAGAAACAGATGTATATGCTATTCCATACATAACCCTATACTGTATACTTTATGAATCAACAAATAATTTACAATTTTTAATTAAAAACCTGTGTTTTCTATGAAAAATACTTCTTGCGTGAATATTGGGAGACTCTTTATAATCGAACAAATTTGGTTTATATTTTCGAGCCGAAAATGGCATGAGCTACGTTTCCGCCCGTGGACGCGTCCAAAAAAAAGTCGTTAACGGAGAAATGCTATGCAGCCGCCAGTTTGTTATTAATCACCGCGAACAAATTAGTTTGTATAGTTTATTAGTAATATAATAAAGATCTGCGTACCGAATTTCGATTAATTTTATTATTTCGCTAAAAAAAATCCCGAAATATGTCTTTTTTTTAATCTACAGTGGCGTACATCCTTAACTAATAAGTAATTATTATCATTGTGTATGTTGTACCATCATCATTTATTACTTGCTGATATCGATTTCGTTTGATAATCGACAATGATAATACTCGAACGGTTCAGGGGCGCGAAGGGGGGGGGGGGGGGGGGTGGGTCTGTATTTGATGTTCGATATTTTATCAATGAGGCTTCAAACAACTTGCGACAAAGTTGTTTGAAAGGAGTTTCCACGAAGTCAACTTAGCGATTACTCAGTTGTCCATATCTCGCGAATTTGTTGATGTAACTTGACTGGAATAATCGAAATCGAAAGTTCTAATCAAATATTAGTATCTAGAATTTTTTCAGATTTTTCACATCAACGGTTTCATTAAAAATGACAAATGGAACCTAAATGCCATTTTGAAAGAACCGTCTAATGACCCTTCAGCCGATGAGGAGCGGCTGAAGGGTCATTAGACGGTTCTTTCCGTCTAATGACCCTTCAGCTTATTATTGGGCGAGATTTCTTATGACCCTTCATGAAGGGTCACAAGAAATCTCGCCCGTTTTGCATATAGAGAAAAAACTGTAACAGAAATATTATCCAAGGTTTTGCTATTTATGAATAGAAAATCCCATCTGAAGCGACTACTCAAAAAATTTGATGCATGTAGATTTGAAAGTGAAAAAAAGCTGTGAGGCTGCGACTGACAGACGGGCGGACAGGACGAAGTGATAGGGCTTCCTCGTGGCATGACAACAACTCTATTCTTTATTTCTCTATTCGCAGACATCTCTCTTCTTAAATATCTCTATTCTGGAGCAAATTTAATCAGAAACATCTCTATTCCAAAATATCTCATGTCTGAAAAATTTCTCTGCCGAAACATCTCTATTCGTAAAAATCACTATGCCACAATAACTCACTTCTGAAATATTACTGCTCTTAAATATCTCCATTCCACAATCTTTCGTATCCGAAAATTCTCTATTCTTAAATACCTGTATTCTTCAAAATCCCATGTGACGTTCAAAACATCTGTATTCCGACAATTTCATCTCACAATATCTCTCTTCCAAAACACCCCTATTCCAAGAGCCTCTGCGTTGCACTTGTTTTATTCATGGCGAATAGAGAAATAAAGAATAGAGTTGTTGTCTTGTCCTTCCTCGTTTGACTACGTAACCCTAAATATATCCAATTTTACTTAGGACACTGGCTCTTTTCACTGATAATTCAAGTTGGAGAAGGAAAAGAAAATAAAAAAATATATTTGAATCTTTTTTCTGCACGCTCGAACTTACCCGGACCCTTTGCGAGATCTCGTCCTTCTCGGTTTTACCGCAAAAGCTTGTCTCGCACTTGGATTCCTGCTTGATATCACTGCTGCTGAGAAGACCGGTGAGACTCGCCAGAGTGGAACTCGTTGGTTTTCCAACGGAAGCGAGAGAGCCACGATTTCCACCCAGAGAGCCGGTATTCGCCCGACCCAGGGAACCTCGTCCAGTTGAACCACCGATCTGACAACCGGAATCTATAGATTGAGAACCCGAGGTGTTGTGACCGGATTGGCTGTATCCTGGAAAATGAAAATGCGTTTCGTATGATCTCTCGTGTGGACTAATAGACGCTATTGTTTGGGTTTGTGCATTCAGAATACCCTTCCATCAAAAAGGGGTGTTTGTCCGTTTCTTGCCTCTCAATCTACACAAAATGACTTTGATAAGTTTTTTTTTTTTTCGTTAAGCTTTTGTCATCAGAATGCAGTCTGTTTGATAAAATCGTGTACGACTACATTTTTATCTGGCAACCGTTGGAGCATTAGTTCCCAACCGGTGGTCCGCGAGAGCTAAAATATGGTCCACGAAACGTTTAATTCAAAATCAGTGAAAACATTAGGAAAACATATTTTTTTACGCACGAAGCTTCTTTTTGGGCACGTTCTCTCATCAATCATACCTGGTCTACCCACACCAATAGATACCAAAGATCTGGAACGTCAAGCAATTATTCCCACAGATTCGACTCATATGGAGGTCTATGTCACCAGATTATGCCATGAAATTAGTGGAAAGCATGCCTCGCAGATGCCAGGCGATTATTAATAGCGGAGGCGACTTGACCACTTAATAATAAAGCATCACGGTTTATATCATGTAGTGTGTGTATATTTTTTTTCAATCGTTTCTCCCAAATAGTTATTGAGTGTCGCCGTACACGCTCTTGTAAAACAGACTGTATATGTATTAAAATTATTCGATATGAAAAATCCGAACATGTACTACAATCACATCGGAAGACCAATTTGATGAAATTTCCCACGATTTTAAGCATCAAAATTTGAAAAGTCATTCGGCCCATATATTAGTTACGAAAAAAACAACGGATGGCTGTAAATTGATTGTACATGCGACAGCAAATGACTACGTATAGGAAGAAAATGGAGGAAGAATTTTTTTTCGAGAAACGCGCGTTCAAAGTTTTTTTTCCTTCGTATTGGGTTATGTGTCTGCAAAATCTAAACTATTCGGAACGTCGACGTGAAATTTGAACCCAACATTCTTATGACGCTGAAGTTTGCATCGTTGAAACACAACGATATTTTTTTCTGCTCATTTTTTATTTCTCTGTTTTTATCATTATCCGAAGTATTTTTTTTTTTGCAAATTAAGGTCGTAAATTTTCTAATAAGGATACGTAGAAACGTTTGAGCGATTTTCACAGCCCAAAACGGCAAAAAAATAGAGTAATTAAGAAGAATTACTTTTCGTTGCATTCCAACGATGCAAACTTCAACGTTATACATTCTTGAGATGGGACGAAATAAAAATACGAAAATAAAGACGCGTTTTTTTTCTATACAAATTTTAATTTGAGGATGAACGGTAAAATTGATCTTTCTTTCTTCACAGCGAGAAACTAACTTGCCAATATTGCGAATAATTCATTTCGATATGGGAGAAACGGCGTCAACGTAATACCGAAATAAATACCGGAATGAACGTTATAAGTGGTCATGGCGTATACACCATCATTTCCGAATCCTCCATCATCCTGCGATCCCGTGCCACCCGACGAACAGCCCTGACCGCATCTTCTTCTTACTCTAAACAGAGAAAGACTTGCTCAGGCTCAGTTTAAAAAAATGCAAAAATCAATTTTTTCTGTTTAAAGACGTAAGTATTTCGCCATTAAGTGTCGCAATTGGATCGTACTTTCGCCACAATTTAAGAACATTGTGCTTGATGACTCCGAGACTCAACGGTCCTCCGACGATCGAGCAGAGTTGTTCGTTCGTTTCGGCGTAGCTGGTTGTCAACGGTGATACGTAGATCGGATATCCGATCGGTTGATCGCACGAACTGTTAATTATATTGCGTAACGCCTGTTTCGCGTTCTGTATCGAACCTCGCTCAGGATTACGATTTCTCAGATAAACGAGCTCCTGTTGTTGTCCAGCCCACAAACCTCTCACGCACTCGCGATTCATCTTTATAACGCGAAAGCTCAAAAATCGTTTGTTAAGCATTATCACTTTGTACTCGTTTATACCGTCGTCGAGAACGTGCCTGAAAGAGCAAACAAAAAAAAAAATTATGTGTCAAGCAAGATGCAATGGAAAAACAGGCAAAAATGGATGAAAAAAATAAAATAATAATAAGCGGCCCACCTAAGCGCTAATAAACTTGGCGCTCCACTGAGAACAGCGTTTCTCCATAGTGGATCGGCCTCGTGGCTTATCACCAAATGTTTGTCGTGATTTTCAATAGCTTCGTAGAGTGCGGACGGCTCCTCGTATTGTTCGGGACTCATGAAGTGATCCTGATGAAGTTTCAACGCCATTCTTACACCTTTCGCAACGACACTTCGCAACAGATCCACGTCGTGCAAAACCCATTCGTCCCGTATCGAAGTTATACGAAAATCACCTAAGGACGTATCACACGGATGAAAAATGTTATGTTAGGCTGCGCATTAAGATAGTCCGCGCACAGTAGCTAGTTAAAATGGAGGCTCACTTGGGAAATGTTCAAATGTGCGAATTTCAAAACAATAGTAATATGATGAAGTATAATTTTCCATGTTCATAAAATTACTTGTTTCTATGCTTTATAATTCGTGAAATATCAAGACGGGGCCAATGTCCCCGTCTTTTTCAATGGAAGAAAAAAAACGACACGTGAACATAATCTGCAAGATTCATCTAAGATCGTAAGCTTGAAATTAAAAAAAAATATAATTTTTTACATTGCGTAGTTTTATAGTCTAGGGTCTTAGTTTTAATTTGCCACAAAGATTTTGTTAAAATTCCAAAAATAAAAAAAAACGGTCATTGTTCCGTTTTGATAGATAATCGTGTTAGATCCGCCGACATTGGATTTATTTGCTCAGACTCAATGGATGGTAATCTCACTTGAGTTTTAAAACAAACGCCCCGAAAATAGTACCCGTAACTTACAAAAAAAAAAATCGGCAGTGATAATAATCGAGTGCGTGCTCATACTACCTCAAAAATATAACTATCGCAAACAGGGTGTCTAATTTTGACCAGAACTGAAATTTCATGACATTTAAGAATTTTTAAGGCAAGGATTAGCGATTTTTTCATGACTTTTAGTATGACTTTCTGGTATAAAAGTATAGTTTATAATATTTAGTGAGAATAATTTTCTAAATTTTCATATTTATATATTCTGCTCTTTGAAACAGATGTGTGTTGTATGCCAATAAAAAGTATACGAAATAAACGAAAAGTCACAAAACTGTGCATTTCCATGTGTAGTAAAAAATATGAGACAAACATCATTTCAAGTTTGCTGTAAACAAAATATATTTTGGGAACATCTGGAAAGATATTACATACATTTAGGAATTTTGAGTAATATCATCTAGTGCTTTACACGAATAACAAAGAAAAACTAATATGTTGGGATAACGAATCATTGTTTTTTTCTAATACTTTTTTTTTCTAATACCGTAGATTGTCGCAAACCCGCGAAAATTTGAATTTTTTTTGGATAAATTAATACAATAATCGGCCATGATAATGAGCGTTGCAGAGATTAAAAAAAAAATCAGGTAGACTGGTCATTTTTCATGACATTTTATGACTTTTTCAAGACTTTTCAGGTCGGCAGATACCCTGGTAAATGATTTATGGTGTAAAGTACCTTTAAAAAGGGCGTGTAGGCCATAGAGAAAAAATTCGACACTCGACACGGCGTTGTGCGACGTGACTCCGAGTACCCGTCTTCCCAGCAGACTTAAGGCAAGGCAAAGAGACACTAGCGGCGAATCCCTAGATCTGTCGAGAGTCTGTAGAAATCCAGAAAATGAAGATACGCTTTGGGAATTGGTCGAATATAAATGATTATGGGAACTAGTAAGGTTTGGAATTTTGAACATTGGCTTGCGTTCAATTATTTATAAGGCCGCGAATTGATGTAAAGCTTTTAGCATTGAAAATGCTATTAAAGATGTATTTAGGGTGTCTTATTTAGCGAGATGATGTCACACGAAAATAACGCTACCGCCACTCCACTGCCGTTGTGTTGTAGCAGGGTGAGCTACATGCGACATGCTAAATGCCTGTGGTTTGTTGAAAAATGCTGGATTATATGTTGAGTCATTTGTGGTTAGAAGTCGTAAGTTTCAATTTTGGTGTGTACATTACAATGTTGGTGGGTTTGTCGAGGTTTGTTGGATGGGTGGATGGACGGACGGACGGATGGATGGATGGATAGTGAAAATGTAAGAGAGAGTGCGAGAGTGAAAATGTGATAAGAGTTGTGAGAGAGTGAGAATGTGAGAAGGGAGTAAGAGAGTTAGAGTTAGAGAGAGAGAGAGAGAGAGAGAGAGAGAGAGAAGATAATTTTGATTACATTTTCAATGTCATGAAATAGTTGCTCTTTGTGTAATATCTGTAGATTTTTCTCTTCTCGGACGTATTTATTGTAGTGTTATAGCGTAAGAAAATATCTCGCGATTGACGCCTAGCTGAATAATATCGTCGCTAGAGCGCAACGAGGTAAATTATGTAAAATCCGGCTTTATCACGATATCTAAAAAACAAACTGCTGGATACAGTTGTAAAAGACTATACAAGAGTTGTAAAACACTATGGCGCATCAATTATACCCGACATCTGATTGAAAAAAAAGATAATATTTTTGCAATTTGATAATAATAAATAACCCGAATTTTATCAAATTTCTTAAGATCTAGATGCTATTTTCTTCGTGTTGTTGTCATTCTTAATTTTTCAGGTATAATCAATACTGTCGTCATATGGAAGAAGGCGGCATCTACAAAAAAAAATCGAACATGCGTTTTGGGTATCGTTGGAATCAGTACAAAATTTCCCATCGTTCTGTATATTAAACAAGACGATAATTACACTTGAACTATGATTTCGCGATGGGAAAATGGCGGCTTCTGCAAACATTTCGTACTTGATAAAAAATTAAAAGGCGGCGCCTGTAAAATATAGGGCAAAAAGGCAACATCAACAAGTAGATGCCGCCTTTTTTCTCTGTTTTTGTAGTTGCCGCCTTTTCACTCTTTAACGCCTCCGCCATAATTGCAGATCCGGCATTTCTCATGGCAGTTTTTCTTCTCATCTCATTTGAATTCGTCTTCCCTAAAGCACAAGTACCCGAATCGTCCGCATCTTGCAAAAATTGTGTGCTTAAAGGCTATTCGGGGCGAATTCATACTTAAATATAAGTTAACGTATGACGCCGATGAAGGAATATAAGTATTTAAACTTCCTGAAAACCGCCAATATGAGAAAGGACAGTACACCATTACTAGATGCGCAAAATAGTCCAGTCAGCTTTTCAAAAGCAAGAAAAAAAAAACATCCTCCACAGTCTACGGAAAATTCTTCTTGAAAACCGAAAAAGGTTCCGGAAGAATTTGTCAGAAACTTCGCTTAAGTCTACAAAAAAATCGCGCCAGCGACGCCGCGATATTGATTACGGAAAAATTATGCTCGATTTGTGATCTCAACAAACCTATGTTTCAATTCTTTATTTTGATTTATTAAAATGAATGCTATAATTAGCTTAATTATGGTATAAACTAATTAAATTCAGGATGTCTACGTATATGCTGCCTTTTAGATAGTATTGACATAATGTTAATTTATTAAAATGCAATTTCTAATAGCGGCAACTACGTTTTTTCATCATAACTTCGTCAATTTCTATCAAATGAATATTATTATTTTTTTACAGTAAAACAAAAGTTAGCCCATCCTACCAGTACAAAAAGTTATAAGTATTTGTATTCCAGAGCTATGAAATATCAAAAAGTTACGTTTTGCTATTTATCTCAAAACAACATCATCTGTAGATGCTGCCTTCTTTCATATGACGGCAGAATAGAGGGAGGTTTATGAAAAAGAGGCGTGCATGAAATTTCTCAAAATGTGTATCCATTCGACTGGAATCGTGATAAAACTGGAGGACAAAAAGAAGTGTTTCATTTATTCGCGGCCTTATAAACAATTAAACATAAACCACTATATGAAATATCAAATCTCTCTAGTCTCGTAAAAAAGAAAAATAAATAACGAACCTTGTCGCACTTGGTAGCGCAGAATTGTATCCAATCGAGATAAACGTTGCAAAAGCTACTTCTGGTTATTCCACTGGCGCGAAAGTCGAAGTCCTCGTCGATATTCATATTGAAGACCGGATCGAGATCGACAAAGTTTCTCGTAGGTTTGAGTGCGTCTACGATATCCGGATTGTCGAGCCACTGCTTCAGCTTTGACGATTTAATGGCGTAAAAAACGATGCTCTTGACGTAATAAGTGACGAGAACCTTGCGAAAGTCGAAAACTTGAAGCATCGAAACGGCGGAATTGTCGGAAATTGAATAGCCCTCGAGAACGTATTTGGCACTTGCTACTTCCCATGCGAGCCAGCGTTGACCAAAAGCGGCGTTCATACTTAGCACGTGTGACAAGTGTCCCATCTCGCAGCAACAACAATTGTCATTTTCCTCGATACTCTCGGAGATGGCCTCGACTTCGCGCTGCTGGCAATAAGTACCGCGAAACTCAAGTCCGCGCAGTTGAAAAGTAACGAGGCCGTTGCCCAATTGTACGATGTGTACGAGACAATTGAGATAATCCGAGGCGAGTAAGAAGCAATCGCCTTGCTCGAGATTGCCCCATCTTCCAAGTGCCAAATCTCCGTATAGGCTGTGCTGGAGCGATCTCGTCAGTTGTTCGTAAAATATCGAATTCAGATTGTTGTCGTCAGCGCCCAAATTACGTTCGAGATGGGAGGACATTCTCGTGTTGCTGTGATCGACTCGTCGTGTCTTGTAGTCTCTCTCCCAGAATTTTATTGGCCTCACGTAAGACGATACGAAGATTGCACTGCCGAGAAGGGGATTAAGAGGTGTACCGAGTACAGCCGATATGCTCGCCTGTAGAAAGAGCATCGCCGAGTGCGGCACGGAGAATGGTTGGGCAAATGCGTGAAAGGCGCTACCCCAAGTAACCTGCCACGGTGCTATGTACGTCACGATGAACCGTATCTTCAACAACAGTTCGTGAATCTTGGCGTACGCTATTCCCGTAACGAAGTAATCGACGAGAAAGGTCTCGCTGAAATCGCGAAAATCAAGCTTGAAGAATAACACCGCGAATACGAGTACCAAATAACGCGACGATGGATCCGAGTAAGCGGAACGTAACGATTTCAAACCGCACATAACGATGATAAGCGCGCCAACGTTCTCGCCGAACTTGTTAACGATCTTTGGCGTACACTCCGTCAGCGCGCCGAGAAATACGATCGGATACAAAAGATTTCTCTCGAGAAAGCACAGACACACGTAAACTCTCTCGAACCACATTATCTTCACGGGTTCCCTCACCTCGAACTGAGCGTGCTCGTGGCTACGCAAAACCGGACGCGCGAGACACAACCACGGCAGTTGTTTCCTCAATTGGGGCACGATGTAGTGAAGCAAAAAGCCCAAACAGCTGGCTATTCCCCAGAGTACCGGATTCAATTCGGGTTGCAGCGCGGTAAAAACCGTGGAACTGTGTATGGTGAACGACGCGACGCCGATGGCGGTGCAAACGATAAGATCGTTCTTAAGTCTCGCTTCGACGGTGGCTCTAAGTTTTTTCGGCAGCGGATCGACGAGTTCGGAGTCCGGTATTTGTTCGCCAACTTTGATCTTGACGTCTTTCTTCTTTCCGGACGACGCTCGTATCTTCGCTTCCTTCAATGCTTGTCCCGGTGTCTCTCTTCTAGCCGTATTCTCGATTATCTTCGCTTCCATTTTCTCGAGGTACTCGATTTCCGGTGGCCAAAGATTCGTCTTCACTATGTCCCATATGACGCTTGGATCCGAGGACGAGCGACTGAGATGATACGAGATCGCGACAAGCAAACCGACGAATATCGAGAATAATATGTGCTGTGATGATTTCGGCTCGGTTATTGCACCGTAAGCGAAACCGTAAAGTATAAGTACGGTAAAGACACTGCGAAATAGACAATACAACGAGGATACGAGGCTCGTTGCTGCATTACCACCGAACAAATGAATGTCCAAGTGTTCGCAAAGATACATCAGAAATGTGTTGATCTGTGGAAACAGACCGAGTGAGAATACGAGTGGAAACGCCAGCACGAATATCAAGAGAACGTTTCGTACTTGCGACATAACGTCGTAATCCGCAACCCGAAAACCGTAAACCCGAAATTCCGTTGGCTTGAAGTTCTTGAGTGCCTCGTTAAAAATGAGTATCAGGCTGGTGCATATTATATAGTATACCGGCCGCGAGAATACGATTATACGATTGAAACCGTGGGTCGGCGAGGCGGCATCGGGCTGCACGGACTTTAGAAGAGAGTACTGGCATCCGGCGGTAACGAAGCAGAAAATAAAGGCAAAAATATCACGATAAAAGCCTTGTTGTAGCAGTAGAAGTCCGAGGCCAGCAACGAAGACTGCCAGTAGCGTCGATATTATCGTCTCGACGATCGTCAGATTACGATCTAGTAGTGCGAGCAACGACAAACGATCGAAACGCACTTTGATATGGGGCAAACGTCCGATTTTCCATTTGTAGTAGTGCCTCGTAGCTTTTGGTTTCGTATCGTTCGTGCCGTCGAGACCGTCGATGAAACGATTCCACGATAGATTGGCGCTCATGTCCGGCTCCTGATGGCTCGGCAATGGCAGTACCGGCAGTTGATTCTGATTTTCCCTCGAATACGGGATCAGATTGAAATTACCGAGTAACGTTTGCCAGCTGGGATGTCGGTCGAGTAACATACGAAAGAACGGATCCCTCATGAGACTGTCGCGCGCGCACTGATTCGACGAACTGCCCGGATTAGACGTTGGATTATTTTGCGCGGAGGTTTGCGCCTTCGCCGCGGGATTGCTTGCCGGACTCGAGAGCACGGGCGGGGTATCGATGATGACTGTTAAGCCAGCCGAATTCAGTGATAGACTGCTCGAACTGTTGCTAATTGAATCAGTAGGTTCCCAATGTCCGTCGGTGTAGTTACGATTACGATTTATCTGTTGTTGCAGCAAAATGTTGAATTGTTTCTCGCTGTTACCGGCCGGTATTTGCGCGGTCGTCGCTATACCAGGACCATTTTCGTCGAAGGTATAAGTCAACCAGCGCCCGGTGTCGTCGCGAAAACAATGCACCGCGCCCTCGCTCGTGTCGTTGTGATTAGTGGCGAGATGACAGTCGCCGTTCGATATCAAACCGAACAGTGCCGTCAAAGGCACGAGGCTGTCCTCCCTCGAGCTCGTTTTACTACCGCGATGAGCCGCTCTTCCGCCGTGATGCTTGAATCTACCGCTACCCGGCATCGAGCATCTCGGAACACCCCCTCTACCCCGGCAGATTCGTACTTCCGGTGCTAGCGCCGACGGATGACGATTAATCCAATCCGGCAGTTCCGCGGATGCCTGCGACGTTTCCGGTTCTCTCGTTGTTTTCAATAGAGGAGCTAACAAAGGTGGCGCCGGACTTGATAAAAGCGTACTCAACTCGTTGTTTGATGCTTCGGCATGCTCCGATTTGTTAACTTCTCTCCGTTCTCGTTCTCTCCTACCCTCGAACGTTCTTTTAGCTTTTGTACGCGTCGCAACTGCCGCTGGCTTCGCGGTTGTTGCCATTGACGACGTAGTCGCGATTGATGTCGTTGCCTCGGCTCCGCTCGTACACGTTTCACTCGTCTCGTCCGTTATCACGATCGTGTCGGCACTCGTCGTTTTTGCACGGTTTTGCTTCGGTATCGCTCCCTGATTACGCTTACTCTCGACCTCGCTTGAAACTTTTGGCAAAAGTTTCTTCTTCACCTCGTTGTCGATACTCAGTGTCGTCGTACTCGACGATCCCGAGTCCGGCTCTTTCGCGTGGAAATCTGAAATTTAGCAGAAACAAACGTTCTTTCATTCGATTCTATTTTGGCTCACGCGTGTACGAACGGGCTCGCCCAACGGACACAGCTAGCACAGCACAACAAAATAAGAGACAAATAAACGTCTGACACATCGATAGTGGAAATTTCGGGTAGATACAGTGTGGAACGACAAAGAAAGAAAACTCCTCTACTCTAATCGAGGTGTTATCGCTATGATTCGCCTTGGGAAATAACGACGACTCAACTATATCGATATATTCGTTATGGTTTTGAATTTTTACGACTTACAATCTGTACTAGCTGTTTGAAGGCTCTCCGACGTGTCCGTATCGTCTGAACGTGTGAAAGTCCAAAAAACTGGCAGCACAAATCGAGATAGAATGTAGCAGATGGTAGGACGCACGGAGCGTGAGCGGAGGGCAGAAGGAAAAGAGACAGATACTTGCAAGTAACGGTAACAAAGTACAAAAACCTGTGACTATGTTCGTACGGTAACACAGTATAAAAACCTGTGACTATGTTTGTTAAAAAAAAATATATCGCGTATTCGAAAGTCCTTCGTCGCGTTTGCAGCAGTTTGCCGGATTCATTTTTTAATTATTTGGCAAAAAGTTTTTTTTTTAACCCTAGGTCGTCACACCTACTGCTGGCGGCCTAGCTATTCACGTTATGGGCTGTACTACAAACGATTTTGTTTCGTTTATAACTGATGAACACATTTTGCTTCAACTGTAATGGAAACGAGACGCTAGACTCCGCTTAAGAAAGTACGACTACTCCCTCAGAGACAACAAAGAGACTAAATTTATGTTACCCGACGGGTGTTCTGTTTTTTGTTAACTTATGTTGAATATTCTTATTGTCGATCCCAAAGTGCCAAACTTGTGGTAAATATGTTATTTATTGCATGCGTACTAATAAAAACTGAAAAATTAGATCCTCAACGACTCTGGAGGATCGTTCACGACGATTCCAAGCAGTAGCGAGATTCTGTAACTCGGTAGCGGCCGTTTTCGTTATCGTTAGCTAGCGACAGCCAATAAGAGGCTCCCGTTCTTCTAATCGTGCATGCGATTGGCTGTCGCTAGCCAGCGACAACGAAAACTGTCGCTACCGAGTTACAGAATCTCGCTACAGAACTAAGTTATGCTCGCCAAACGAATCAGCTGTTACGCCCGACGTTGACAAGTCTATGGGTACTATTTCGTCATTATGATAATATTCAACCGGAAGTTGAAACCGTTTCATAATGTAGTGCTTGAACTAAACGGTGAAGTTCGAATTGTCGATTTTTTACAATATCTATTATGTCTAATTTATAAAATTTTAGTTTTCCAACGACCTTAGTTGGATACGTGAGCAGCAAATCCGTGATCACCGCACTTCCGGTCGACCGTCTCCATAAGACGACCTGCTTCACTAGCTCAAAGTGCTCGACTTTGCAATTTTATTACGAAAAAACTGGACGGCTAATATAACCCAAATTTTTCCAAAGCTTGCATAACGTATTCGTCAACATTATATAAAAATGTTAGTCCCGAAAGTTGAATTCCTCTCCATGATCGTACCTCCTTAACAAGAATAAAGATAGTACAATGTGAGAACTCTGCTTGTTTAAGGGTTCTGCATAAGCTTGAAATAAAAAAAAATACGATTTTTTTAGTTTGTATACTTTTATAGCCTTGGGTCTTAAGACCAAGTGTCACACCGACCGAGCGGCCATGAGTGCGAGGGAGATTGCTGATTTGCAGATTTCCAATGATTTCTGAAAGGTTGATTTTTGGGAAAAAAAAAAGAAACACATTCCGCTCTGTTGAACTACAAACAACGGCTTTCTCTTCTTTTGCCCGAAATATGATACGTCCAGGAGAACACTTGGCAGTAGGATTTTTACCGACTGGACTCGTGACACATGACCTTAATTTTAATTTGCAGATAAGATTTTGCAAAAAGTCCAAAAATTGACCGAGTTATGACGATTTTTGTGAAGGGTCTGGTTGCTCACTGCGCTACAGCGGACCGCTCCGCTGCGATTTACTCTTTTTTTCTTTTGTGTTTTTCGGAAAACTGTTTTATGAAACGGCGTAAGTCGTATCCGGAAATCTATTCGTGCGATTGACTTCGAATTCGGAGAGAGCATGATTTATAACATTTTCTATCGTACGACCGGATGATATTGTAATATGTTTATTCATTTGTCAATAAAAAATTATTCAAATTGTCTTTTTTTGTTGACGGAAATCGAACCTATTTTTACCGGTTGCCATTTTCGATCATTTTTTAAGTTTCCAAAAAGTATCCCGTCATACAAAAGTTGTATTATTATACTAACAATAACGCAACACTTTTTTTCAAATAACAACAATTTCATTGTTTATCAATATTTTTCAATTGAAAAAAGTCAAACTTGGCAACGATGTTGAAGTTTGCATTGATGGAATGCGACGAAAATTATTTTTCTTTTTTTGACTTCTCCATTTTCATTATCGTACAAAATCTTTTTTTGCAAATTTAGATTGTAGGTTTCCAATAAAAATCATTAAATTTGTAAGAAATAAATTTTATCTAGCCCGAACGTCCAAAAAAATAAAAATTGGTCTGCGAAATTTGCGTTGCGTTTCAACAATGAACACTGAAATACCATACTTCGCGAGACTGTGTATTTATGTTATAAAATTTCCGACCTAGTCATTCCAATACTCTCGTCAGAAAAAAAATTGAAAATCGACCTCGACCCGAGCCTATGCAGGCCCGTTAATGTGCCAATGGAAGAATTAAGGAGCTGCGAAATCTAACGGCAGGTCGCTGATTAAGGGCGTATCCTAGTTTAGAAAATTGGCAATACGTTTTTTTTGCATGTTTTTTAAGTATCGACTCTTAAGAATATGCCCGCAAAACGAAGTTTCGAAATTCCCAATATTTACAAGGTTATAGTGATTTCAATACGAGACCAGAATAGAATCGACCGGTCGGAGCTACGAACTTCAGAAGCTTCTAGGGAAGCTAGAACTGCTCGCAAGGAAGAATGAGCTTCAGAAATCAATTATTTCGATGTCGAGGACGGCACGCTTTAAGAGGCAGGAATGGCCGATTGATATAACGTATGTATAACATGCCATTATACCACTTATATAATCGCGGTTGATTGAAATTGTACTCAAACTTTAAACGCGTTTTTCTTGAATATACGTTTTTTCAACCCGGTTGACGTAAAATCTCGAGTTTTATTCAACCGATTGACTTCAAATATGATATGGACCTTCAGTATATATCCTTCTATGGTACCTACCTCGGGCATTGCAAAATTATTATTATTAATGTTAAGAAAAAATTTACTTTGAAAAAATAGGGTGAAAAGTTAACGTTTTTTTCACTCAGACGCCACTAAGGATTTTCGGGACACTTAACGAAATGATACCATTTGATTCAAATTTCTACAGTACTAGCTTCCGCCCGCAGCTTCGCCCGCGTAGATATTCAATTTTCATTATATTTTATTCGTTTGTATTCTATAATAATTCGAATTTCATCGTTAGATTATATTTGATTTGAATATTATAATTATAAAAATATTATATCTTATATTTGATACGATATTAGATTCTATTCTATTTTAATTAGTTTTTCGACATTTGTATTCTATAATAAGAATTATAATTTCATCATTAGATTATATTTGATTTAAATGTTATAATTAGAAAAATATTAGATGTTAGACTTTATATGACATATTAGATTCTATTCTATTTCAATTAGTTGTTTGTCGTTTGTATTCTATAAAAATTATAATTTCATCATTAGATTATATTTGATTTAAATATTATATTTAGAAAAATATTAGATGCTATATTTGATATTAGTAAAATATGTAATATTATATTAGATTCTAATCGATTTCGATTATATTTTAGTCGTTCGTATTCTATGAGAATTATAATTTGATCATTAGATTTTTAACAATATTATACTTAGAAAAATATTAGACGTTAGATTTTATCAAATTTAAATTATATTTGATTTGTTGTATTCTATAAGAATTTGAATCTGATAATTACATTAGATTTGACACGAATGTTATAATTAGAAAAATATTAGATATTATATTTATATTAGATTTGATATTATATTATCATCCATTTTAATTAGATTTGATTTGTTTGTATCCTATAGTAAGACCTATAAAACACTGATAATTTCATAATTGAATTAGATTAGAGTCGAATATTAGAATTAGAAAAATATTAGATGTATTTTTCATGGCCTATGTGTTATTTCAAGTAACTCTCTACATGTGTGGCAAATTTCATCCGAATCGGTTCAGCCGTTTAGGCGTGATAGTGGAACAAACATCAGACATACAGATTAGAAAAAATATTAGATATTAGAATCAGAATGAAAAGTATCCTATGTCTTAACCCAGGCCATAAGCTATCTACATGATAAATTTCATTGAAATCGATCAAGCCGTTTTGGCGTGATTGAGCAACACACAGACAGAGAGAAAGTCATATTTATAATATTAGTTAGGATATTCTTTGGTATATGCTGAACGTACCCTCAAAATTTTAAATCGATCATCTACACCTTTTCTATAAAATTTACGATAGAAGAAACACTTTTTAACATAGAGCATTTAACATTATGACACTGATGACGAATTTGTCATAAAGTATTGAGTGATTTGACCGTTTTTCATAACATTTTAAACATTTTTTCACACTATTTCGTGCGTAAAACTGTCATTCAGCGATGAGCATAGGCAGTTAAAACATCTCCTTATGTTAAAAAGGGTTTTTTAATTGTCAATTTTATGGGAACGGTGTAGACGATCGATTTAAAATTTGGAAGATGCATTCAGTATATGAGAAATAATTTTATGTATAAATTTGAATCAAATGGTAGCACTTCATCACTTGCCCCGAACCTCTTTAAAGAAAAAAAATTCTCTCTGATATCTGCCGTAATGACATTCTTTCTTAATGATCAAGAAAATTGATTTTATTTCTGTTTCAGATGAATAGGAGCTTTGAAATCAAGTCAACCGCCGCAACCCTTTTTTTCACAGCCATATTGAGAGACCCATCATTTTTTCAATTTCTATTTTCTTTGCACAAATTTATTTTATGTTCTAAAAACATCAATAAAAAGACTAAAAAATAGATAGTAAAAATATTTTTTGTTTTTTTTTCTCGTCAAGTTCAAAATTTAGGCCTCTAGAATAGAACACCCCCTTGAGACCTCTGCGTACTAGCAAACATTATCAGGCTTTGTGAAAGAAAAAAAGTATTTTCCTCGAGGATTGCGATCCAGGCCAGTTGGGTCTAGTACGCAGAGACCTTCTTTTACGTCGCGAGAGCAACAAGTAGCTTACTTTTGCTCGCCCAGGGTTCGACGCCGCACTCGCCATTCTCGGTACCAGCGACGCTCGCCGAGTTCAGAGGATCCTCGATGTTTTTACTCTTCTCTTCGGGTCTCTCTTTACGCCTCTCGCCGTCCGAGAGCTCTCGACTGCTCTGGCTCGCATTGCTAAATCTTCTCTTGTACGTTGGTTTTTGTTCCTCGAGTAGAGCGTCCCGAGAATTCGCGGATCCATCGTCGATTGCCGCTTCGCCGTTGAATCTGAGTGAAAATAAGTGTAGGTATACTTTACGAATATTTTATGGGGATGAAAAGTTAGAGATGCTAGACGAAAAAAGCCCAAAGCGATGTTCCCGGTACAGCATGGAAGATTTTTTTTCACATTTTCTTAAAGCATCGATTCTTAAGGTAGTAGCCTCGCTACAGTTGCGTTGAAAAATTTATTTTCCGCTCAATCGATGAAAGCTTCGAAATATTGCGAAATATCCTTGTAATGTAGGTTGTAAATCTTATCGGGATGTAAAAACTTATAAAGTTATGATGAAAACGCCTAATGTTTACCTAACCCTCACTTTTGTATCAGAAGAAGAAGAATACAAAGAAAAACCCTTTCAAAATTCCGTTTAATTATCACAAAAGATCAATTCTAAATAAAAAAATTGAACACGTTTTTTTTACAACTGAATTGTTTTATGATTTTTTCGTAGTTTTTTTGTGTAGTGCAGTTTAAAAAAATGCCCTGTAATGCGAGAACTATAGGGTATGAAGTACAATAGGTAAAGCGGAAAAAGGTTCAATGAAACAATAGTAATTTATGCTACAAGTGCGGAAAACAACGAATTCCATCGCGCGTGAAGTTGCCGCATGAGCCGAAGGCTTATGGTGCATTTCACACGAGTACGAGTGAGAAATGCACCATAAGTCGAGGCGAATTCGGCAACTTACGCGCGATGTAATTCGTTTTTTTTTCGCACATGTCCCATACATTATTTTTTGCAATGACTGTCTCGAAAGTGGGATTTGAGATTCAACAAAACCAATAACAATTATATTCAAATATATCACATCAGTTCAGATCATTTCCTTGTCAGAAAATACGATTGTGATAAGTTGACGTTTCATATGACATGAATTTCGCTACATTCAAGTTTGTTCAATCGGTCAAAAATCGTAGAACAAAAAACTATCAACTGTGAAAAAAAACCGTTTTTTCGCGAATCAATGTGGTAAAGTGAGCTATAAATAGATTTTTTTCCGCACTAGTGCGGGAAAGTCTCACATTCCCGCACTAGTGCGGGAAAGTAAGCATCGTTGAGAAATAAGCCACTTTCCGCACGCTAAACACCAATCGAAAATCGCACTTTCGGGGCAGGCATTGCGAAAAACAATTTAAGAGATTGGAATTGGAAAAAAAAATATATTATGGAAATGTTGTTTATATAAGGGTTTGAAAAACCGCGATAAATGTTTATACTTTTTGCTGGTATGTTACCTGGAGAATCGATCGTCGAAACCGCCGGTACTTAGACTCCGATCTCGATTCGAACAAGTGTAAGTCTCGTCGATTCTCTTGCCAGCCAACAAAGGACTGTACGAGTCTCTCAGGCTGTAACCCCCCGAACTCTCGTTCGCAAATTGCTCGTCGCTCTGCTCGGCTATCGGATGAACGATCTCCGATCCGTAACTCAGATACGGCAACAATTGCAACTGATTTCGCTTGAGTGTATTTTGCGGAAGACCCTTCTTCGTATTTATTGTCTCGAGACTCTGCGGATGGAGCGGCAGATTATTGTCGTCCGAAGTAGTCGCGTTCTTGTTCGTTGCTCCTATCGTCTCGAGACTCTGGGGATGAACGAGCTGCTGATGCAATTTTTTCGCGATCACCTGAACAAAAAAAGAAATGGGTCAAGTGCGTTATAAATTACGCATTAGAGTAGGATTCTTTAGCTTGATGGTTATCCACATAATTGCTACATTTTATTGATACTTAATTATTTTCATGTAGTCTTCAAATATTATCCATACTATAGCAGACGGAGATGCAATTATGTTAAAATTACAAAGGGTTTTTCCTTTATGTTTCTAAAACTAATTACTTTGCAGTGACCGTAATATTTTTACTTGAAAGTGTTCGCCAAATGTTGTTTTTGGGAATTATTTCACATTTATAAGCGAAAGATTGCCGGAAATGGGGGGGGGGGGGGGGGGTGGAGTGGCGAAACGTTTTTTTATTTCGTCGTATTCAAGGTTTAGTTTTTGTGCAATTTTTTGTCGCGATTGTAACGAGAATATGTTTAGAGTGTTCTAACACGTCGGAAAGCAACATTTAGAAGAAATATCCTGTGTTTATAAAGTTTTTAACAATCTCAAAAACTTCTAAAACCTTTCTAAGATACCGGTTTCAATTTTTGTACACCAATCCAACATTGAAGGAACTATGTTCTAAATGAATTTTGCGAAAATTATTATAGAGGTTGAGATTTCAAGAGAGCTTAAATTTTCATAAATAACAAATAAGCAACGAAAATAAGATTTCAGTACAGATACTGAGCACTATATAAAGTATGTTCATGCTGAATTTTGCACACATCGTTAAAATATTTCAAGTATTGAGGGAGCATGAGCTTTCAGAAAAAAGAAAATCGTTTAACGATTATCGATTAAAGCTGTAGCTTTTTCAGAATTGGTAGCATCCCACGTATTGCAATGTACTTATATTTTATCGTTATTGCATTTGATTAGAGATCACTGATATACACTACCGGCGAAAAGTTTCGGACAAAAATTCAAAAACGTTCCGGAACGATTTTTCATACCATTTCGCCGATAGTTGACATAAATGAATTTAATAAACGGCATTTTGAAAGGGAGGAATTCACCTTCATTCCGTTTTGTTTAAAAAAAATTTACTATTTTTTTACGACCATAACCCTTTTTCGAAAACGACCATTATTCGCCTTTTTTTGTTCTTTTTCTGGTGGACTCCGTTTACAGACAAACATTTTTTAATGCATTTCTTTGACCGGAATTATAAAGGGGGAAGCTCAAGCTTCAATTTGTTTTTTTTTTTTAAAGCGTCGTACGATTTTTTTTCTAAAGATATTTTGATTAAAAATAAGAGATAATTTGAAAAATAACGTGTAACGCGAAAACGACAAGGATTAAAGGAAAACCTCAAGATAGTAAAAAGTTGAATCGGTCTTCGTTGAGTTCGCGAGAATTTTATCAGATATTTTTTCGACATTTTTTTCTCGAGTTACGGTAATTAAAATACTTATTTATCAAAATAGGTGAAAAAAAAAAATTGAAAAAATGTTCGCGAACTCAACTTTTTACTATCTTGAGGTTTTCCTTGAATTCTTGTCGTTTTCGCGTTACACGTTATTTTACAAGTTGTCTCTTTTTTTTTAATCAAAATATCTTTAGAAAAAAAAACAGTATTGAAGCTTGAGCTTCCCCCTTTATGATTCTGGTCAAAGAAATGCATTACATTTTTTTTGTCTGTAAACGGGCTCCACCATAAAAGGAACAAAAAAAAGGCGAAAAATGGTCGTTTTCGAAAAAGGGTACTAGCCGTAAAAAAAATAGTAAAAAATGTTCAAAAAAAGAGGTATGAAGGTGAATTCCTTCCCTTAAAAATGCCGTGTATTAAAAAAATCGTTCCAGAATTTTTTTGAATTTTTGTCCGGAAACTTTTCGCCGGTAGTGTATTTACCAAACTACGGTATGATACAATATAAGTGAGGATTGAATTTCGATTGAATCGTTGGAAAGATTTGATTTCGAGAGTTTGAATTTTCAACAACGAAAAAATGTCTTATGCTGTAATTTTTATAAATTTGAAACGTCTCGATTAAATTCTGTATATGCAAAGTTACGACACAAGATTTACACTCGTAGTAGCGATTATTTAAATTCCGTTAAAAAAAATAATCCCGCCAATTAAAAGCTAGCACAAATTCTCCGTTTATTTCGCTCACAAAGCTTTCTCCTTAAGGAAACAAATTTTGAAGAGAAACGTTTTTGCATGGAAAACTTTCTTAGCCCTGTTTTTCGTTCGGTTACGCATGTCGAGGGGCATGCATCGCGTCCAATCGAAGTTCGATTACGCTTGTCGAATCTTTTACTTTCAATTACTGCTTCTCGCACGCCATGTGGTTGGTACATTTCGAGAAATGACCATACAAGATTCTAGAACATTCTACGCGTTTAAACTTTGAATTGAGAGCGCTCTTACAAAATCTCGATAGTTGCGTTATTTATAAAGGTTATGTTATTTTATTGGTTTGGTTTATTGCAAGTTAATAATAATATATTAAAGAATTAAAGAGCAAGCATTCGTTTTAAATTAAATAAAATGCAATTATTGTACGGTATAAACACAGTTATTAAATTATTTAAATCCTGTTAGTAGAATTCTGTTTATTTAATTTACTGCAATTATAACAAACAACACATTTATAAAACCGACTACAAATACTAAATACTTTTGGTTATTTCATTTTCATAGCATTTTAATTAGTATAAACACAAAATTATTTAAATTTTCACTTCTTGGCCCGCTGAAATTTCAAATAGTTTACATTCTTGTTAGTTTTACATATTCAAGCGCTTATTCAATGTTATTTAAAATTCGTGGAGTATTTTTAGCGCGATTTTTTTCTTGAATAAACAATGATACATTTTACATCGCACAAATGTTTTTTTTTTGCTTAATACTTTTGTAGCTAACGTGTTTTTGTAGCATCATTATGATTGTTAAAATTAAAAAATTGAAAAAAACATGTTTTTACTTCCTTTCTTATCGACTATTAACAATAAAACGATTACACGAAAAACGCAATATCGGAATGGAAGAGTACTTACTGGGAAGTGAAGGGCATAGAGGGAAGAACCAAAGAAACATGGGCAAAGTTACGATGCGGGAATATAGGAAAAGGAGGTAGAAAGGGATTCGCAGATACTGTATGTCGATGTTGTAGAAAGGAGGAAGAAAATTTGGAACACATCCTTGAATGCGAGAAAATAAAAGGAAAAATGAATAAAGAAGTGGTAGAGCGTTTGGATGAGTGGCGAAGAGGTTACAAGGGAGAGGCACTGAAAGGAAAACTTAATAGAGAAATGGAAGGGGGGCCGATAAAAGAATTAGACAACTATGTGCAAGCCTTCTAATGTATGGTGAGGAAGGGAACATCAAGGAGAAAATGACGAAAGATAAATATAAAAAAAGGAGAAAGAAACGTGTAAGTGGGTATCAATGTACAGAGGGGGGAACTGTGTAAAAACCCGCAAGGGTATACCTGGAAATAAAGAACTAATAAAACGATTAAACCAGAACGACGAAAACAAAATGATATACTTTCGGAAATTTCGGGATAAAATCGTTTAGGTTTATGGAAAAAAAGCTTCACTTGCACCGTAGTTTCGCAAAAACGCACTCAAATTTAAAAAAAAATTGACTTTCTCATAGTGTGCAATTTTTTGTTTATTTCACTTCTCAGTGCGTTTATAAAACATGAGAAGTTATCGAAAAAATCGAAAAGAACGTCTCGTTATTTATTGGAATCGAAAGATTATGGTTGAATCGTTGAAAACGTACCTCCAACGATTGCGGATGCGACGGCATCTTATTTTTGTCGGCATCCTTCTTTTTCGATATAATTTCGAGGCTCTGCGGATGATCCGCCGTAAGATGTGTTTCCATCGGTATCGAATTGGAATTCAATCGTCTGACGCTCTGATTCGATTTCCAGTACGGATAATCCTCGCCTTGTTCCTCCAATTCGAGGGAACTCGTTTGTTTGATACGACTCTCGGAGCCAGTTTTTCCGAGTGTACCGGGATTCGCGACTCTCGAGTGCCGACTTTGAGATTCCTCAGAGCCGTGTCTGCACAGCTTTCGAGAACTCGGACGTTCCTCTCTCGCTATCACGACGCATTGCTGACCCTTTAGCCGCTTTGCTATCAACAGACGGACGAAAGTTTTATTTATTTTCTTCGCGGTATGACGTGCACTCTCGATTCAACGCAGTTTGGCAATATTTGGCGTTTATTAGATTACCTAAAAAAAAAATGAAAAGAATGTTCAAATCCGAAGCCCTTTTCTGATTGTAGGCAAATTCAAGTTCAATATTTTGAATCAACTTGAATACAACATCAAGTTCTCAATGATTCTCTATGTAAAAAAAGAAGTTCAGCCCAATATCTCAAAATTTCAGCCGCTCAAAGTGTTAACTAAATTGGATTAAAAAAATCCGAAGTTTAATCAAATTTTGTCCCTTTTTTCGATATTTGACAAATTTAATGCCAACTGAGCTTTAACAATAACGTTAAGGTATAAAAAATGTCATTCCAAGCTGTACAAATTGGAGGAAAATGGAGCGATTTCTAAATTGTTCAGGAAAATCTTTCTTTTTTTTTGCATTTACCTAAATCAATACGATATTTCTTCACAAATTCAATAATTACGGTGTTCGTGTGGTAAAGTTTACGGGTAAACAAATTTTCAAGACTTGTGGGGGTTACTGCACGAAAAGAAAAAAAAAAAGACGCACATTCTTCCGCACATTTTCTGTTAAGGACGTTCTGTAGGTACACGCATGAGCTAAAAGTTTCGGCTGCAGCATATAGTAAAATCCAATGCTTATATGATGCTGTTGGTTGTAAATTGTTGACAGAGCTTGTACACTCTGTAGATACCCGCGCTCTTACAGAGCGACGCTGCAATCGTACGGGGCAAAAGACTTCAAGTTCTCAGCCCCGCGCCAATCAGTTTTAGTAATTCCCAGCTCTGCGCCAAATCAGCTTGTCGCAGCTGGTTTCGCCCGAGTTCCGTGTGGAATAAAATGAATACTTTTTAAAAGTCGATATCTCCGAAACTAAACGGTCAAAAATTGCCATTGCTTTTTTATGGATGCCGCAATAGTACTGCATACACGAGTGGTTTTATTTAAAAAACCTAAGATCCGTTTCGAACCCATAATGAAAAATGTGAGCAAAGTCCTATCCGTTTATGTGTCAGGTATGGGGATCGCGTACAAAAAGACCCATATTCAATTGCAATTATCTCATAAACTAAACGGTGAATCGAATTGAAAATTTGGGCCTCAGTCCGTGAAGGTCATGTTCACGCCATACTTAAATTTCAGGCAATTCCTAAGATTTGACCAAAAGTAGAGAACTACCTTCAATGTGATTCCGTGAACGTTTTTAAATAGTTTCGATGAAGTGTCAAAAAAAAAAACCACCGTATGATATATCACGTACATTAAATGTATGAACCATAATGAAGTAAAAATTTCTACATACATTTGATCGATAACTTGCAGTTTGTATTTACGAAATTTGTGAGTGTGAAGCCTGTCCGCGAAAGTTTCCAATCGAATGCCACACGAAGATAGAACAACGTAACGGTGAAACGTACCGTTTATTTTACCGCGAAAGTGCGCCTGGTCGGGCATCGCATCACCCTCGAGAATATATTTGATACCCTCGGTTGGTGGTTTGACAGCGAGTTCCTCAGACGCGGTAGCGTCTTCCGAGCTCTCCGAGCTGTTCTTCCTGTGTATCTCTACCTTAAGATCTATCGTCGAATTTGGCTTCTCACGATTGTAGTCGGAAGTTATGCTGTCCGCGTCAGCATTTTGAACGTTTGGTTCGATGTATGAATTGCGAGAGGAACATTCCACGGGTGGCGTATCCGTTTTTCCTGAACAGAGAAAAAAGAAACGTTATTGGCCTCTCGTTGTTAACGAAAAAATCACGAATTCATGGACACTTGGGTCGAGCAGTGTTTAGGCTAATGCTTGAATAGGTCACCTCTCAGCAGGAAATAATTTATCGGCATAGGTTTTTCAGTGTGCCCATGTGCAAGTACGAGACAGTTGTGCATTAGGAAACGAGTGTCAGTGGATGACACTCTCGAGGAGTCTCGGAGCAACCGGGAACAGCAGAATAAAACGTTTCGGCTAAAAGTGAAAGGCGTACGACCGGAAGGACACAAGCGGGACCATAAGAGGAAAAACGATGGCACGAACCATAGAATATTGATAAAACATTGTCACAATTTGTTTTCAAATTTCTCAACTCACCGTTGAGTACTTGTAGCTCTATACCGAGATCGGCGGGATCCTGAGACTGTTCGCCTCTTTTACTACGAGCGGCGCGCCGCTTTTCGCTTTCCAATTTTTGTTGGCTGATACTCGAGCCTGGCTCTTCCAGGCACTCCGAAGTGTCGTAGACGCTGTGTAGAGCATGATTGACACATTTTATGGTGCCGAATAGTGTTATTATCGAGACGCAGTAAGCCAGCCATACGTACAGCGTCGGGGGTAAAAACTGCAAAGAATAAAACGTTCATTACCGCTTTTGGCGCTGAGTATTTGTCTTGCAGAAACTTCGCTTAGAAATGTTCCAATCTGAATGTCTCAAACTCGTAGTAGTGAGAATCTTTATACTTTTGGAATTACATGCAGTTCTTGTACTTGCGACATCTTAGGTTGTCCACATATGCGACGTAAATCGAAACTTTTTTCATACATTTCTATATAAAATGAAGAACGTTCTACATCGACTTTTAGTATAATTAATAAAACTGCATTTATCATCATGTTTCGTTATCCTAACTAATATTATAAATCTGACTTTCTGTCTGTCCGTTTGTTACTCAATCACGCCAAAACGGCTTGATCGATTTCAATGGAATTTAATATGTAGATAGCTTATGGCCTGGGTTAAGACATAGGATAGTTTTCATTCTAATATCTAATATTTGTCCAATCTGTATGCCTGATGTTTGTTCCACTATCAGGCCTAAACAGCTGAACTGATTTTTATGAAATTTGGCACACATGTAGAGAGTCACTTCGAATAACACATAGGCTATAAAAAATACATCTAATATTCTTCTGATTCTAATATTCGACTCGAATCTAATTCAATTATGAAATTATCAGTCTTATATAATTCTTATTATAGGATACAAACAAATCAAATCTAATTAAAATAGATGATAATATAATATCAAATTTAATATAAATATAAGGTGTAGTAAAAAGAAATCCATTATTTTTGCAATAGATGGCTTAGTAATCTGTATCTCGTGTTGTATAAGTGCGATCGGATTACGCTAGATGACGTTAGAAAGGTAAGATTTCGTACTAAAATAAACACCTCAGACAGTTTTGTGATTGCTTGACTTAATTTTGTTTGAGCGCGCGTCAAAGATGGCCACCAGCAAAGTGAAAATACACAATATTTAACAGTTTTTCTTCGATAAAGGCGAAAACGCAACCCAGGTGGCTGAAAATGTGAATAGTGCTTATGGTCCTGATACTGTAACAGCCAATCACGCGCAATTTTGGTTTGGTCGATTCCGTTCCGGTAATTTTGATGTCAAAGATGCACCACGCTCTGGAAGGCCAATTGTCGAAAATGTCAATAAAATAATGGAAATCGTCGAATCCGACCGTCATGTAAGCACTGTTTCAATTACCCAGGAGCTAAACATTGCACAAAAAACCGTTTGAAACCACTTGAATAAGTCTGGATAGAAAAAGAAGCTCGATGTATGGGTGCCACACGAGTTAACGCAAAAAAACCTCATGGACCGAATTTCCATCTACGAATCGCTGCTGAATCGTAACAAAATCGACCCATTTCTGAAGCGGATGGTGACTGCTGATGAAAAGTGGATCACTTACGACAACGTCAAGCGAAAACGGTTGTGGTCGAATCGCGGTGAGCCGGCGCAAACGGTGGCCAAGCCAGGATTGACAATCAGGAAGATTTTGCTGTGTGTTTGGTGGGATTGGCAGGAAATCATCTACTATGAGCTGCTCCCCTATGGTCAAACTCTTAATTCGGACCTGTACTGTCAACAATTGGACCGTCTGAAGGAAGCAATCACCCAGAAGCGGCCAGCTTTGGCCAATAGGAGAGGAATTGGGTTCCATCAGGACAACGCCAGGCCACACACATCGATAGTGACTCGCCAGAAACTCTGGGAGCTTGGTTGGGAGGTTCTTATGCATCCACCTTATAGTCTGGATCTGGCACCAAGTGATTACCACCTGTTCCTGTCTATGGCAAATGATTTTGCTGGTGAAAAATTCGCCTCAAGAGAAGCTTGTGAAAATCGACTGTCCCAGTTTTTTGCCAATAGGGACAAGGGTTTCTATGAGAAAGGCATAATGAAATTACCTTCAAAATGGCAACAAGTTATCAATCAAAACGGTGCATATTTTACCTAAATCGGATCATTCTAACTGTGCTAAATAAAGCCTTCAATTTCATGCAATAATAATGGATTTCTTTTTACTACACCTTATATATTTAATATTTTTCCAATTATAACATTCGTATCTACTGTAATTATAAAATTCAAATTCTTATAGAATACAACGAATCAAATATAATTTGAATTTGATAAAAGTTAAGGTCTAATATTTTTCTAATTATAATATTTTGAAAAATCTAATGAAATTTTAATTCTCATAAAATACGAACGTTTAAAATATAATCAAAATCGAATAGAATCTAATATAATATTACATATTTTACTAAATTTTGAATGACGTATGACAGTCTTAAAAAAAGAAAAAATCCATTAAGGGATATTCTAACACAAATTGCGAGATTCACACAGACGAATTTGCGGATAGAAGCTAGTAAAGAATAATTATACATGTGTGTTTATTAAAAATTTGGTAATTATGTATCTTTGATATTATCCACTTAATTATTACATGTATATGTAATTGGCATATTATTCAAAATTGAAAAAATTGCAAAAAGTACAATAAAAAACTAAACTATCGATTTGAAAAATGTATCAATTCGAGTTTGTTTGGCTTCTTGTTTCTTGTTTTCGTATATATCTCAATAACACTGATAAGCAGCTTTTGTTATTAACATTAAGACTTCTTTGAAAATTTGGATTATTTTCCTGAAAACTATTCATCGCATTCTGCAAACTTGCAAAGGCTGCGACGTCATTTGAAAATATCGACGCTTTATTGAAGAATGGCGTCAAAATCTTACTCGAAGTAACTCCAAACGACATAACACAAGGACTGTGATGTTTACATACGTCAGACAATGAGCAAACTTGTTTGCTTGCTTTTCCGAACGATCAAACAACTCTCAGCAAGTGCGCTAAACGGTCCTCTAAGGTGATGCGAAAAGGCTATGGTCGCAAGAGAGATATTGCCATCTGTAATTATGTGGCTAACAGAATTATCTGTAATTCTGTTAGCCAAACAAAACAGAATTTCAATCAACGCGAAAACATTGTGTCGCTCTGCCGGTGGTACTGCTGGCAATAGCGGTACCACCGGCAGAGCGACACAATGTTTTCGCGTTAATCGAAATTCTGTTTTGTTTGGCTCGAACAATGAAGGACGCGCTTGAGCAACGATAAGTTTTTCTGTGACAACGTAATACCGATTCGGCGAGAAAAGTGAATATTTTAGTATTTTTCAATGCATGGAAACCATCCTCTCCATCCCCTAACCCGACAAAAATGACAAATTGCAACACAGCAAAGTATACAGCAAAATTGAAGGTTATTGGATCGACGAATGTTCGTGTGTGTAGCTTTTGTTTCCTTGTCGGCTTGTTCTTTCGTAATATTTTTATTCCGCGAATTCGCGAAACCGTTAAACGTTGAGGATTTTTTTTTTTTTTTTTTTCATAATTTCGTACCGAATGACAATGAAAACTCACCAGATATATCGTGAATGGTAGACAAAGCAAAAATAGCCATACGTAAAGATGAAAAGTGTTGGAAAAAACGTCGAGACGAGGATCGTAAAACCAGCCTCCTGTCAAGCTCGCCCAGACCCCTTGTCGTAGAATTTCCAGCGATTGCGAACCCATCCCAATTAACGTGATCCTCCCTCACCATCTTTCCATTACTCTTGGTACACTTGTTTTCGGTTTTTTTTTTCTTTCTTTCCCTTCGTACTTATTGTTTTTCACTTTTGTTCGTTTTTTTTTTACGGTTGTTTCGTTCGGAATATTGTGGAGAAAAAAAACAAAATTTCCATAACGTGACAAAGCATCGTCTCCTTTATCGTTAGGGCGAACACGCACGCACTCACACACGGCACAAACACACGCGTGAGTGCAAGGAAAACACTCCTCTGTGGCGCTTTTGATAATCAATGGTTATATTCACACTCGTCGTCGTTCACACACCGACGCGTTCCGCTTGTGTTTCTTTTTTCGGTTTGGCAGGACTGGCCGTGAACGAGGGCAGAAGGGATGGGAACGCTCCTGCCTGGACTTCCCGTACGGGCCAATGGAGCCACCTGGAACAACCGCACATCGACTTACTGAGCTATTCCTGCAAAACTCGTACGAAAGGACCTCTCAGAAGTTCGCGCGCGGCACGGCTTACATACAGGTCTGGAAACTCCAGTGGTGGGGGTACGTTCGCTTAACGTGATGTTTTCGTTTCGATCTACGGCCGCGAGGTGCGCAACGATAGATTGGTACAATCATGGATGTATAAATATCTGGACCAGGGGGCTAGCACGACCGCTGTATAGTTAGCAGACATAATTCATGAATCTTAATTTTTTTTTCACCAATAATTTGGGAATGGTTTGGGCAAGTTTAGGAAATAATTATTAAAGTTTAGGAATCAATAATTTATTGGCAATAAACAAATTAAATTTAACGTATAGTTAGCAGATGACATGATCGAAGGAAGGTTTTTCGTACACCATTCTATGGTGTACGAACATTCTAACTATACGGCGGTCATGGTTGTTACCATGGAGCCTAGATACCAGGAGGTCCAGCGCCAACGCAAAGGCACTCAAAAAAGCGTCCCCAAAAATGGCTCGAAGTGATGGCGCTGGGGTGCAGCGGCACTTACATATATAGTAATATATTGGTCAACGAGGTGAAAGTGATCGGATGAGTTTCTAACTTCACGACAGACCGATCGTGACATCAAACGTCGAAATTTCCGCCGATTAATTTCCTCATGACGGAAAATTTGGTGTGAAAATTGACACCTTCCAAACAATTATAGAAAAATTGTCCGAACTAAAAGGTTTACCGGCTATTGGGTGCGTGGATCATGATAAAGAAACGACCCGAAAAATAATCGATTTTTATATGATAATGCGTGGTTACTTCTTGACGAAGTCGTTCAATAAAAATAATGACAGCCGTCAGCGAACAAAGAGACTGCGAAAAAATGCGAAATTGTGAGCATTACTTCGTGTGAATTAAGTTCATTATATAATTCTTGTTGCTGCGATATGTTAAACTTAATTTCATTAAATAACTATTACTGGATTTCGAAAGCCTCATATTTTTTTAATTAAAATCACCAATATTTGTTTTCATGCCCTTGCACGTTTTCAGGATTTACTCTTGCGGTTCGGTATATTCCTTGTTGATATCTGGTTTCCATCGTAATTTTGGGGCTGCGGGTCTGGGACTCACAGGTCGGCTGCTCATACACTGCAAAGGATCTTTGTACACTGGTGCGTTCTGATCTGAAACACAGAAAATTATTCTTCCGGTTCAATAATGCAAGGATTTAGGTAGCAAAGAATAATACCCTAAATTTTGTGGTCTGGAAGCGTTAGCTAAAAGAAGGCGCGCTTCCCAAAATTATGTATTTGCTCCTGAGCTTTTTATGGCCATTAAAGTCTAGTTGGTCGTGCGTATCACAAAGACAATGCCCTATCGTCAAAGACAATCCGTAGGGTAGCTTCCACCGCTGTGTTCTCGGAGGGCTGAACGTCTTCAGGTAACTTTGTTGCAATTGTCGAAGTAGCACCGTGTCGATTCTCTCTTTCTCGGAAACCTGCACTTTGATTGACATCTAGCACTGGGGTGATACCGGGCCACGTTGGATTGTACCGTCCTTCTTGGCAGTAGGATTTTTATCGACCGGCCGTGTGACGCATATCCTTAAAAATGGACGTAACTCGTAGAAGGAGATAAAGGAATTTTATCCGATTCACTTTAAGTTTTTCAGTTTATTCTAAACTATGATATGGAACAACTGTGAATGATTATGAAGAACATTTTGTCTTTACCTTAGATTCCACAATGTCGTCAACAACAGATTTGGTTTTTTTTGGCTGTTTGCTTCTACTACGTGATCTCGTGTTCCTGTTCTTGACGGTGTCCTGTCCTCTTGGCTTCCTTGAGTTGTGATCGGCTGGGACCGGGGCTGTTTTGCGCCCACCAACCGTGTCCGAATGTTCCGTGGCTCCTCTGCAGACTCATGTTTGGTCATATATACGTTGTGAACTACAAAAAATTATGCACGACAACAAAGAACTATATTTTTCATTTAAAAAAACTATGCTGCATCTGTTCTTTATGCGTATCAATCACCGTAGCACTTCGTCGTAAATTTTATTATACTTAGACACTTAACACGAATGAGGGTTAGGTACATCAGTTGTGATCTGTTTAGATCGCACCCATGTTTAGCGTATATCTATATACATATAGGTGCCGGAGCACCCCAGCGCCATCACTTCGAGTCATTTTTGGGGACGAGTTGAGAGGCCTCGCTGGACCTCCTGGTATCTAGGCTCCATGGTTGTTACTTTCGGTTGGCCATTTTCACAGAGGTGTCTATTTTTCCTATGTTTCTGCTTGTATCAAATTAGGCTTATTCTCATGAGGCTACCCGTATAAACCATTCTATCGTAGCCGCTTTTGCGCAATGTAGCCTTTATAAGCCCAACTTCCGGTTGTTCAAAGGGTTGCACATGTGTTTCCGAAAACGTCTAACAAAGTATCAAGTGCGGTTATATTTTGTACTGCTTCGTACAAAAACGATTCCGTTTATAGCAAATCCTTCGGAAACGCTACGCATGATTGTTAAAACAATTGGACCTGTGTGACCAAAATGTCTACCTGTAAAATACACAACGTCAGATTTTACAATCTTGAGCCAAAGTCCGTAACTTGTTTGTGTCACGAGAAGAGAAACAATAAATTGGCTCTTTCCAGGTCAGTCTCGATTTCAAATGATTTTCGAATATTAATATCAGGGCTTATTATTTCTCACGATCACAAATATTTAACAACTAGTAATGCGTTGTTATAAATAGATTGTTATAGATAGATTCGTTGAATTAAATAGAAAAATACGCAATGCTTCTCTTTCAGTCTTAATTTTGAGCAACATTGATAATGATAACATATTAACAAATGATCGATCGCGCCATACTTTCATATCTGCAGGAGTGACAATTCCATTGAGATATGGAACGTGGCGAATGCACCTTTCCTAGAATCCGTCATATCCGGACATCCGGACGATTCGGTAGAATCGATACTCTGGATAGACGAAAGACTATTTTCCGTGGGTCTACGCGGCATGTTGTCCGAATATGACCTGGCTGAACTGTCATTGAAGTACGAGATGGCTGTAACCGGCGGTGCGGCCTGGTGTTTGGACGCGAATCGGCAAAAGACGAGGATAGCGGTAGGCACCGAGGATGGCTACGTAAATACGTTCAGCGTCAGTTCCGATTCGTTGCTCTACGAGAGGATATTCGACAAGCAGAAAGGACGAATACTGTGCATCAAGTGGGACAACACGGGCGATATGATATTCACCGGTTCTACAGACACCGTGAGAGTGTGGAATTCGATATCGGGACACGCGGTGCACAAAATGACTACCGCAAGAAAATATTCCAAGAAGGAGACCATAGTGTGGTGTTTGGCGTTAACGGACGACAATCATGTTGTGTCGGGTGATTCGAGGGGTGTTTTGTCGTTCTGGGATCCAACTACGGGCACCTTGATAGAGAGTCACGAGAGTCACACGGCGGACATACTTGCGATAGCGATGTCCTGCGAGGAGAATGTGGTTTATTGCGCAGGTGTAGATCCGGTGGTACGAAGTTTCTCGAGGGTAACGCTAAAGGCAGGCGGACGACCGCAATGGGTGAAGGGAATAGAGCGACGTTTGCACGCCCACGATGTGAGGGTTCTCGTCGAGGCTAGCGGTAAGCTCTATTCGGCCGGGGTGGACGGTTATCTCGCTGTCTCGAGTTATCCACCTAAATTGCTAGTAAAATATCCACCCCTGTTGAAGCCTCCTTGCGTCAAGGTTTGTCGGAAATCGCGCTGCGTCATGCTTCGATACACGAATTACCTCGAGCTATGGAGACTCGGTAGACCAGCCAAAGGTTCCAAGGACGCGACTATCGGTACGTTGCATCATTTGGATGAAAATCCTATTAAGTTGCTTGAGCTCAGAACGAAAAACGACGAGACGATTGTCGCCTGGGCGATCAGCAGAGACTCCAACACGATCGTTTATTCCACCGACACGCACTTTCGTGTTTTTAACTTCGACGTTGTCGAGAGCGACGCGACCCTCATGAAAAACGAGACACCCATGCCACTCACGAGTATAAAAAAGATGCTTTTCAGTCCGAACGGCAAACTATTCGTTACCGTGAGCCGGGAGGAAGGGAGAAACTTGTTGACCATCTTTCGTGTCGAGAAGAAGAGATTCTTGAAGAATGCCGCTTGGAAAATGGACAAAAAAACGTTGGACGAGGTCGGCCTTGCTTGCTTTTCACCGGACAGCAAGTATCTCGTTTGCGCCGATTTACGGGGCCTTGTCGGTGTTTATAACGTTGATTATTCCTTGGATACCGGAAAACCTTGCTTCTTTCCGTTACCGAAGTACACGTGTCCACCAACCGCCATGGCTGTACAGAAAGACACCTTGGATATCGTTATCGTTTACGCCGATCACAAGGTAAAATATTCGAGCGCTAGATTTACCGAACTCCTTCAAATACTTCCTTTTGCTTGTAATTTTTTTTTTTTACTTATTTATCCGTTTCAAGATTCCAGAAATATCTTGAATACTCGTCATATCGCATTTTAAGTGTTAGTAGAAAAATGATGAAACCTCTTTGAATTCGATTTCGCACATTTTCATTCAAGATATTCAAAAGAAACAAATTCGAGAACAATGCTTATGGCGAAGAATGAAAAATGCGCCTTTTCTAGTTCTGGGGGGGGGGGGGGGGGGGTAAATTGAGGCAAATTTACAGGGGTTGTAATAAAAAAATATTGTATGAGAGCTAAAAAATTCGAAAGAGCTAAAAAAAAGTAGAAGATATGGGTTTTTGCGTTTTTCGAATGTATAATACCCCTTCCGGTGTTCCCCTCCGATTTCGTTCATTTTTTAATATGTTATTCTTCATCGAAATCAGACACGTATTTTTTTCATCGGCGGAAAAACAGTTTTACGGGATGAACTTTCGACTTTCACCCCCTATAAATTGCTACCAATTAATCCCCTCGGAATTGACGGAGGCGCATTTTTTATTATTCGCCATAAGCATTATCCTTTCAATTCGAATTCGAATATCTTGAATGATAATGTGCAAAACTGCAAAAGTCACTTTGAGGGTGAGTTTTACCCCTCAAAACTGTTTTGCCGTACGATTTAAAAAAATACTTGTCTCTCTGATTTCAATGAAGAATAACATATTCAAAAATGAACGAAATCGAAGGGGAACACCGGAAACGGTATTTAGGGGTAGTCACCTCAGAAGGGTTTTTTTTCGAAAAACGCAAAAACCCGTATGTTGTACTTTTTCAAGCTCTTTCGAATGCAATTGGTTTAATCGAGATGAAAAAAAAGTTTTGGAATTACACGAATTTTTTTACTGGCAACCCCTATAAATTTAACCCTATTCACCCCCTCGAAACTGGAAAACGAGAAGTTTTCATGATTCCCTTTACGCATTGTTCTCAAATTGGTTTCATTTGAATATCTTGATTGGAGCTATGCGAAACCGCAAAAGTCACTCGAAGAGTGTCCAACTTCGAGGGTGAGTTTCAACCCTTAAAACTGTTTTACCGCCGATAAAAAAATACGTGTCTCTCTGATTTCGATAAAGAATAACATCCAAAAATGAACGAAATCGGAGGCGAACACCGGAAACGGTATTATACAGGGGTAGTCACCCCTAAAAGCGTCTGTTCTACTTTTTCAAGCTTTTTTGAATGCAATGGGTTTCATCGAGATGAAAAAAAATGTTTTCGAGTTACACGAATTTTTTTACTTTCAACCCTTATAAATTTACCCCTATTCACCCCTCGGAACTGAAAAAGGCGCATCTTTCATTATTCGCCATAAGCATTATTCGCGAATTGGTTTCATTCGAATATCTTTATTGGAACTACGCGAAACTGCAAGAGTCACTCGGAGGTTGCCCGAATTTGAGGGTGAGTTTCACCCCTTAAAATTGTTTCACCGCCGAGAAAAAAAAAGATGTGTCCCTTAGTTTTCGATGAAGAATAACATATCCAAAAATGAAGAAAATCGAAGGGGGCACCGGAAACGGTATTATACAGGGGCAGTCACCCCTAAAAGGGTTTTTTTTTTCGAAAAAACGCAAAAACCCGTATCTTCTACTTTTTCAAGCTCTTTCGAATGCAATTGGTTTTGTCGAGGTGAAAAAAAAAGTTTTCGAGTTACACGAATTTTTTGACTTTCAACCCTTATAGATTTACCGCTATTCACCCCCTCGGAACTGGAAAAGGCGCATTTTTCATTATTCGCCATAAGCATTGTTCGCGAATTGGTTTCATTCAAATATTTTGATTGGAACTACGTGAAACTGCAAGAGTCACTCGGAGGGTGCTCAAATTTGAGGGTGAGTTTCACCCCTTAAAATTGTTTGACCGCCGATAAAAAAAATATGTGTCCCTTAGATTTCGATGAAGAATAACATACCCAAAAATGAAGAAAATCGGAGGGGCGCGCCGGGAACGGTATTATACAGGGGTAGTCACCCCTAAAAGGGATTTTTTTTCGAAAAAACGCAAAAATCCGTATCTTCTACTTTTTCAAGCTTTTTCGAATGCAATTGGTTTTGTCTAGATGAAAAAAAAGTTTTCGAGTTACACGAATTTTTTGACTTTCAACCCCTATAAATTTACCCCTATTCACCCCCTCGGAACTGGAAAAGACGCATTTTTCATTGTTCGCCATAAGCATTGTTCTCGAATTGGTTCATAAAATAAAAGATTTATGATTTTCATTCGAATATCTTGATTGGAACTATGCGAAACTGCAAAAGTCACTCGGAGGGTGCCCAACTTTGAAGGTGAGTTTTACCCCATAAAACTGTTTTTCCGCCGATAAAAAAAATACCTGTCTCTTAGATTTCGATGAAGAATAACATATCCAAAAATGAACGCAATCGGAGGGGCGCACCGAAAACCCTTTCCTTGTTAGGATTTTTACCACAGGGCTTATGGAAGAGTCACCCTCGAAAGGCTTGTATCAAGTAATGTCTTTGCACTCACGCTAAAGATGTTAACAAAAAATTACAGTAACGTTGATTGGGTCATGAGGATTGCAAATACATTTGAAAAGGGTTGGGTTAACGACTTATGTAAAAAGATATTTAATGTTAAAATGTCGAAATACCGATGTTTTGTATAACGCAGATGCGCATGCGCGAGAATTAAAGCACTAGCTACCTAACCTTCAATTCGTTAGTGATTGACGTATAGGTAGAACAATTGGATTCATGGTAATAAAATAAGAAATTTAATCGATTAATTAAACCGTTCATTCATTTTTCAACAAAAATAAAAAACAAATTTGTATAACAAAGTAAACAGACAAATATTGTGTAAAATTAATTTAAAAAAAAAAACGAAAATTTCATCCACAATAACAAGTTCAAATCAGGCGATGACTCGCGGTCAGCTCGGTGTCATGAGTACGACAGAGAAATCGGAGAAAATAGTGAAATGGAGAATTGCAACGTTGCCGTGCTTCTCTGTGCAGTACCGTAATATACAATTGTGCCAATTTTACGGTATTCGTTTATCTATATACAGCTAACAAATTGTGCATAAAATTGCCAAACATGCGTATTATTTAAAAAAAAAGAAGGCCCTGCTTATTCTCCCGCGCAACTTGGCTGTTCGTGACGGAGCCTCCTTAAAAAGTGTTCCTTCAAATGTAAATTTTATGGAAACGGTGTAGATCAGGGGTGGTCAAACTTTTGACGTGTGCGGTCGACACTACGATTCAAAATATCCTTGGCGGTCTACTGCCGACAAAAGTGTTGAACCCAAACAAACTTAAACATATTTATTCAATGAAAAATTTCTAAACTAGTTTTACAAAGCTCTCACAGAAAAATCTTGATCAGTAAAATAACTTAAAACTTGTTTATTTTTGACATTTATTTCTAAACATTGTGTTTTTGGCTGAATGTGTGGCAATTCATATTCTCCACAAGTTTTTCATTTTGCACAGTGTAAGAACTAACTGCGATATGCAAACAGAACGATAAAGGTTCGTCTGTTAACCGAGACCAATGTTTCGTTTTTGTCGTATTCATAGTAGAAAACGTTGATTCACAGAAAATAACAATTTTTCGTAATTTTTATTGAATTGATTTAACTCTCACGGCCTACTGCAATCGTTTAGGCGGTCGACGTCTTGGCCACCCCTGGTGTAGACGATTGATAAAAAATTTCAATCAAATGTTAACATTTCGTCACTTGTTCCGAAACTCTTCGTAAAAAAAGTTAATTTTCGTTGCGTTCCAATGATTCAAACTTCAACATTATAAAGATATAGGGAATTGAATAGAAATATTTTTTTATTGTATTCCAACGATCCAAAGTTCAACGTGATATACAAATTCTTTTCCACAACGACGAAACATTTCATGTAAGGTTTCGTCTATGTTTAGACTCTCGATACCTATTGTTTGGACACGTCTCAAACGATCGTCAAAGTAAACATCGTTGGATATTACCACCGTATTTTTTATTTTGAACCACCAATGTCGTAGTCGTGCAAGTTAATCGAAAAATTATTTGACTCGTTTGAACCGCAGCAGGTTTCTTAAACACGACCGTACGAAATTTCTTCCAATAAGGACGAGGTTCGTATGAGAAAAAATTCTCTCCTCGACTAATTTCCGTGCGAAAAGGGCGCAGGAATGAGCCAGCCATTCGCAGTTATGTCCAAGTAACGTTGTGCAACGTCGTAAAGAGCATTAATTCTGCCTGATGACTTGCCGGCAATAAGGAAGAGCAATATCCAGCCGCGAATCGATTATTGCGCTTTCCTCTTAAGAACAAAAACAAAATAGAGGAAGGAGAAATCAAGCTTTACTCGGGATTTTGTTTTATCCGCTTTTCTCCACCATCTGGAACGTCGTATACGCGTTTTACGTCTACGATTATCAAATTAAAGAAGAAAAACCAGCACTGCCTATAAACATGATACTTTACAAGCCACCTTAACACGATAACTGAAGATGAGATGAAATTTTCTCTATTTATCGGGTCTCGGGCGGCGGTCGTTAAGAAATATTAAAACGCGTTATGGCCCCGATGTGTTGTGAAATTTGCAGAGAGTTTTACGATCGCCTCGGTGAAATTCCCGTTACATTATCCTTTCTAAGACGATGTTCAAACATTATCCATTTCACGTTTGTCGCATATGAAATTTTAATACGCTTACTATCGCGTTCCAATGATTGTACGATATGGGAGAGGATATACTCGGAGTAAGTGGAATTCATTCATTTACCCGCAATATTGCGGCTTTTTGCAATGTTTTAATTCAAGCATTCACGTTACTCACTCGTATAGCTGAAAAGTTTATCGATCGAAACGGAGATTTCCATTTGAAGAAGAGAATGTCGCTTGACGAATACTCTGGAATATGAATAATTGCTTTTCCGAAGAATTTGCAATTAGTATTCTAAGTATCAGAGTCAATGGTACCGAATTATTTCTTTAACTATTCAAGGTGATGAAAAAATCAACGCTCATCTATCGATTTGATTATGTTCGCAGATTGTCGAATACAACATACCCAGAAAACAGTACACCGAATTTTCTAACAACCTGCAGAGTCGTTTGCCTCTCCAGTGGCTCTCACGACCGTTTCCAATCACAAACGTTACCTTCGATCCGAACAACGAGAACGTAATAATGTTTCACGACGACACCACGGTTTACGTCATCAACAAGAACAAAGAACTCCCGGAGAAGGAAGCTAAAATTCCAAGACGTGAGAATAATGATTTCGGCGAGGACAGCAATTCCGGATCGAGTTCAAATTCCCAACACGCTTTTCAAGTCGTCAAAAAGTACAAGGTTAGATTCGAAATTTTCGGGAATCTTTCTAGTCTCTCTCAAAAATTCTAATTCGCCGTTACATTTTGCTGCATTTAATATTCTAATGACCCAAACACAAATTTTTCGACGATCATTGAAGGGAATTTCTCAACGTTAATTTATTGACGTTTTCCTTTGTGCTTATTTCAACATTGTTTTATTATATTTTCTTTTAATTTCCAATGTGCCTTCGTATGCCCTTGTGGGCCTTCACGACCCTGTTCCGTTCACGTTTTACCCCAGAACTTGTCAGTTCACTATGTTCAATCCCCGAGAGATTACCCACAGCATTGACCACAGCAACTCTTTCCTAGTGCACAACTGTATAGCATCTGCAGAAAGGCAAAGGGTTACTGTGGAAAACCTGTGTCGATAGACTGCTATATTTTACTATTTTACTGAGTTTTGGTTGTGTTACCATCGAAAATTCAATAAAACTGCTCCTGCTCAGAAATAGCTCGCGAAGCAGTGTGCGATCACTCATCTGTCTATTGGCTCAAGCCAACGCTACTTGACTTGGGAGATCGCTGCGACCGTCTCCGCTTCCACTATTGTCAGTTTTGTTTTCTATAAGTATAATATAATCAGTACTACCACAGTCAATTCTAAGCAATGACTGATTCTTTAACACTAGAACTCGCGACTCATTTTTTTTACCTTCAAGCGCATGACTGGGGTGTATATGGGGCATTCCGTGCCAATTCGACCTGGGTCTGACCCTCGACCCCTCAAATCTGGTTCCCGATTTTTCCTATCATTACTCTCACTCTATCAAGCAATTACAATTTTTCTCAGATTTTTCAAAATAAATTGGAGCGCGTCATGAATTTTTGAATTTTTTTTTTTAACACCTCGATGGCCGTAATCGAAAAATCTGAAAAAATTCCTAAAAATACAGTGTCAGATATAAAAAATGTTGGTGTAAAATCCATAATGTCTGGGCTTTTGCTTTAACCCGTTTTTTAGCTTTTTGAGCAAAAAAAAATGAAAAAAATAAGAAGCAGAGGTCAATTTACTGTAGACTGTTGCTCTAAATTTTGTATGCATAGTACCAGATTAAAAAAAAAAATTCTCCGATTTTTCTAAAGTGTATTTTGTAATTTTCGATTTTTTTTTATTATCATGGTTGACAAAAACCCTAATTAGGGATTTGGAAATGATGCGAATTGCACTAACAATAAGCGTAAGATGCCTGGTGAGGTTGGATACACTCTAAACTACTATTGAACTACTACTGTAGACAGTAGCTTGAATATTTTTGATGATAGCGAACGGTTTTTGGAAATTTTTAAGGATTTTTTAAATCATTTTTTTCTGTAATAGCATCGTAAAATCATGATTAATTAAGAGCGGTCATGAACAGTGATCGCTCTTAATTAAATAATTAATTAATTAATTTAAAATCCACAACATTATAAAGAAAAAAAAATAAAAAAAGTCTGCAGAACCTTTTTATTATATCAAAAATCATTTTAAAGGCACATATGATATAAAAATGTTTTGACGCATCTCAGATTGTCAGTGATGGAAATACTATTCTCTACGATGATTTCATTGTAGTTTCTGGAATAAAGCGTAGATAAAACCATGCGAATTGATGATTAAAATTGATATTGATTGTTAAATTAAAAATTAATTCCGCTCTTAATTATTTAATTAAGAGCGATCACTGTTCATGACCGCTTTTAATTAATCATGATTTTACGATGATATTACAGAAAAAAATGATTTAAAAAATCCTTAAAAATTTCCAAAAATCGTTCGCTATCATCAAAAATATTCAAGCTACTGTCTACAGTAGTAGTTCAATAGTAGTTTAGAGTGTATCCAACCTCACCCGGCATCTTACGCTTATTGTTAGTGCAATTCGCATCATTTCCAAATCCCTAATTAGGGTTTTTGTCAACCATGATAATAAAAAAAATTCGAAAATTACAAAATACATTTTAGAAAAATCGGAGAAATTTTTTAAAAAATCTGGTACTATGCATACAAAATTTCGAGCAACAGTCTACAGTAAATTGACCTCTGCTTCTTATTTTTTTCATTTTTTTTTGCTCAAAAAGCTAAAAAACGGGTTGAAGCAAAAGCCCAGACATTATGAATTTTACACCAACATTTTTTATATCTGACACTGTATTTTTCGGAATTTTTTCAGATTTTTCGATTACGGCCATCGAGGTGTTCAAAAAAAAAAATTCAAAAATTCATGACGCGCTCAAATTTATTTTGAAAAATCTGAAAAAAATTGTAATTGCTTGATAGAGTGAGAGTAATGATAGGAAAAATCGGGAACCAGATTTGAGGGGTCGAGGGTCAGACCCAGGTCGAATTGGTATGGAATGCCCCATATGCACCCCACGCTTTTCTTGGCAATAAAACCGGTCCTACGAGAATAAATGGGCTTAATCATAGAATAATTTTTTCGTTTTTTTTTCATAAGGAATAGAATGGTGTGTGAGATATCTGATTTAATTAACATTTATCAGTGATTAATTCATTTAAAGAATGGAAAAACAAGAAAAAAACAGCAATAACCTCATTTTTTAAATAAAAATTTAGAATTTTCCAATCGTTCGACCGATTTTCAAATTCCAAACGGAGTTTTGAAAAAGACACATTAGACCATGCGAAACGAATTACTGTCGCAATGTTCAGTTGAAAAAAGTATATTTTTTCAGGCCATTGAAAATTCCGTAAATTCCAAAATTGAAAAATGGGAAAAGTCATTCAGAAAGGCACAGAAAAATTGTATTTGAAGTATTTTTTAATTATTATTTTTTATTAAAAAGTCGAATCGGTCCAACCGAATCAAGAACCAAGAAATTTTTTTTCGACTACCGTACAATCAGAATAGCAGTTGGTTCGGTTCGCACAAGGCTCGCTGGTACTTAACGCAATGTGCGTGGCTTTTGCGATCCTTTGACCTCGGGCGCAAACAATTTTTTTTTAAATATAAAATACAAAACTGGCTTGCCTCCACGAAAATCGAATGCCAACACACGGCAGGGGTGCATATAAATCCCACGCACAGTTTAGAAGTACACTGCATCACTGTCAGTGATAAATCGTAGCCCCGACCGATCTGACAATATTCTTAGGCCATCGAATTGAATTATGGTTCAGATCGGGAATCGGTAATACGCTCCCTAGCTCAGGAGGGTGATTCCAAGTTCGCGTGGTGTGCGAACGCACCCCAGTCATGAGTTTGAGGGTTCATACTGTCAAATAATACTATTTTTTAACGAAGCAATGCTTTTTGTCAAATAATACTATTTTTTAACAAAGCAATGCTTTTTGCATTTTCAGCATTTGGTGCATCTGGAATGGCTGAACGACGGAGAGATGGTCGCGGTCGAGGTTAATCCGATGTCACTTACGGAAAAATTGCCGCCAACTCTCAAACAAAAATGGTTCGGCATGTAATTTGTTTTGAAAAAATGGACAATAAATGCAAAGGAACGAGTGAGTGTCCATTTCGTGTGACGAGTGCTCCACGCATTCGTGGCCATTTGTATGAACAATTCCACAAAAAATTTCCGCTTGTAATTATTATTTATTTTTTTTCAATCGTTCACTCGTCCGCAATCGCTATAAGCGAATTTCATTCTTTCCTAAAGTCGCGAAAAAAAGTTGCGGATTCAGAGAACCGTTGGGATAACTCGGCTCGGTCGTAAATTCGGCATTGGCAAAAAGCTATAACGGGAAAAAGAAAACATAAATAATGATAAGGTAGTACAATCAACTCTCATCTATTTTGTCGCTGGCTATTTTGCGAAATGGCGACCAGTTATTTGCCCGATAAGTCCTACCCCTAACCCCAACTTTATAACCATCTGCTCGTATCTATAACCTCACTTAGACCAGAACTGGCACCAAGTGATTATGACCTTTTCAAGCATTTGCAAAATTTTCTTGATGGCACAAAACTGGCCTCAAGAGAGGCTTGTGAAAATGAGCTGGTCAAGTTTTTTACCAATAGGGACGAGGACTTCTCCAATCGCGGAATTATGAAATTGCCTTCAAAATGGACAAAAGTTATCGAACAAAACGGCGCATATTTGATCTAAATCGGATAATCCTAACTATGTTAATTTCATCGTCGGAATAAAGCGAAAAAACGCTCAGAACTTTTTACTTCATCTAATATTTTTTTAAAGTCGATATCTCCGAAACTAACCGGTCAAAAATTGCCATTTTTTAAAAATGAATCCCACAATAGTACTGCATACATGAGTGGTTTTATTTAAAAATCCTAAGATCCGTTTCGAACCCATAATGAAAAATGTGAGCAAGGCCTATCCGTTTATGTGTTAGGTATAGGGATCGCGTACAAAAAGACTCTTATTCAATTGCAATTATCTCATAAATTAAACGGTAAATCGAATTGAAAATTTGGGCATCAGTCCATGAAGGCCATGTCTACACCATTCTTAAATTTCAGGCAATTCCTAAGATTTTACCAAAAGTACAGAACTACCTTAAAGCGCAATCGGACCAATCTGATCGACAGTAAGCACTCTGTGTACGGTGTGAGCGTAATTATGACTGGACTCTAAATGTACCTTCGCTTCGCGGGGTTACCGTGGAGCGTCGCTACTATCGATCCTATAGTGGGGTGCGCCTCACGCCCCGCAATAAACGATGCTTCGTCGGTCCCGGCTCGGCAAAATATATGAGAGTTGACCATTGTACTATTTAAAGAGAAGTTATTTTTTTTTAAATATTCATCCGAGAAAAATGAACTTCTGATCGCTAACTCGAAATTTATCCGGACTCAATGGCGGTTCGATGGTACGTTTCGGAGAGACGTAGAGGGGGCCAACGAATTCCAAGTTGTTTTCTGGTCTCGATGATCGCCAGCCGACCATGGCTGAGCTGGTCTTTGGAACTGGTATTGGAGATGCTTCGAGTGCTATCGTTGATATGGTGATGACATTTTCCGGTGATTTAGCCTCGAACGTGTCAACTGGAATTCCAGCCTTTGCGCACTCTTCGGCGAGCACTTTCTTCAAATACTCCCCCGTTAGATAGTCGTACTTCTCGACTCGTTTTTTCTCGAGTTTTCTTTCGAAATTATTGATCTCTTTCCTTGAGAAAATAACAATGTCGAATAATAAACGTTCGCGACGGAAGAGGATTCTCGGGATCAGATAAAAGTGGATAAAAAATAATTAAAAATAAAACTAAGTTTTACCGTATGTTATCGAAGACGACTTGGCCTTTGGCAAAATCAACGTACTTCGCTTCGCCGATTCTCTCCACCGTTTTTTTTTCTCCGGGAATCTCTTTATGCCGTTTTTTATCGAGTTTCACTATTTCGCACATTGCGCAGGAGAAAAAACAACGGGAAAATTTGCGTTCAGCAATCGCAGATTCAACATCCAACGTAACGACGTTCACCCCACTCGCGTGAGGGTCTGCACCCGACTTGTGGAACTTGCGCCCGCGACGGGGAGAGAAAAACGATCGTTTGTTTGTTCGATAGTATCTGATTTCTCGGTCACGTGAGTGGAACTCGAACAAAAGCTTTCGCATAACAGGTGTACTTTATTTCCAGTAGAATTGACTGAAACACCCGTCTGAAGTAATTAACGGGGTGGTAATTAAAGTGAGTAGACTTGTGGCATATTACGATTTAAAAATGAAGTAGGGTGGCGGGGCGGGAACATATATTGTTACAATTTACAATAGCGAAAAAGAATGTCAAATCTCATTGAAATTAAATCCGAATACACGATTTAGAGCTGAATATTCGAAAAGATAAAAAATAAAGCATTCTACTGACGTATGGGATCGAAACAAAAATTTGATTCAAATTTAGAAATAATATATTTCAAATCCATCACACAGTAAACGGGATATCGAAAATAAAAAAAATAACATTGCATTGGGAAAAGCTTATTAGATTTTTTGTCGGCCCGCCTTGTTTTCGCGTCACGTCGAGTCGAGTTTAAAAAATGCCGAGCAAGAGCTTTCTCGACTGTATAAGAGAGTGCGCGGTGTGGTTTTCGGCGCTCTAAAATATACTTTTTAATTATTGGGTGTCACAGCGCTGCCGCATCCCTCGTTACACTATTTCACTATAAATTATGGCAAAGTACATATTATAAACTGAAAAATATAGTACGGTTCACGGATATGAGATCGTAAAATTCACAAGAGCATATGCAGGAACGTTAGGAGTGAAAAAAATAGGGTACACATATTGTTCTTTAATATTGGAATAATTTATGAATACAAGGAAGGATCGTTCTCTTCGAAATTGAGTTGTGAGAATTTTTTTTTTTTTAGAATTGATCTTTCGTGATAATAAAACAGAATACCACAAGGGTTTTTGTGTGAAATAATTCTAAAGATAATTATTAATTGTTTTTATATCACGATAATTCAAATTGTAGATGTTGGCGCGAAATGCCACGCTATCGGCGCTGGGCTTGTGACGTCACCGTTCGAACGCGACCGAATAGGTTATGTATACGGCTTACACGAAAGTGTACACAAATGTGAAATTTGGTGTCACTTTACATCTGAAAACATCTCGAGCATTCTGAAAAAGTCGAAAACTAATTTAATTTTGGTGCAATGATGCGTGAAAGTGGATTTGTGAGTGATTTATGGATCGTAGATAACTGAACATTTTTAGGTTAGGAGAGGCTTGATAAATTGTGTCAGTTATTGCCGCTAAGTATCATAAGCATTTTGAAAAAGACGTATTAAAAAAAATATATTTCAATACAGTTTATGTTATAACACGTTTACGCTGACATCAAAGTGGTATTCACAGCAAAAATAAGTGGACAATGATTTCGGGTTGACACGTCGTGCTGCATCGAACCACAGATTTCGACGCTTTATGTCTTGGGGCACATTCAGAAATACCTATTAGGGGCACTTTTCATCTTATTTATACAAAGAGGAACCAAAAAAGCCTTATACGATTTTGTCGTTGACATCGTTGACAGAATACTCGTATTTCACGAGTAGTTCGTATACCGGCTTTCGAACGATGACGTCACAGAACGCTCGGTTAACTTCGGATGCTCTCGGCGCGTCTTTTCCGAATAGAACAACAATTTCAATGTGCTATATCGTTGTTAACTGTTGAAAAAAAAAGAAAAATACTTTGCTTTAGAAACTGCACATGATCTTTACAATGAAAAAAAAAAATCATTTCACAACTCAATTTCCGCTTGCCACGTTAGGATAATGTGAATGCACAATTACGAACGTTTGTTGAAATTTAGGAAGCAACAAAATATAAGAGAAAAAATCGCATAAATTCGGGAGCCTCGAAGCCATACGAGAGAAGTGACTTATTTTCGTTCTTAATTTCAAGCGAGGCGAAAGCAAAGAGGCGGAAGAGCGTATCGGACATTAGAGAGGGATATCGGTGTATCTGTGTGTGAGAGTGAGAGAGAGAGGGGAAGAGAGAGAGAGAGAAAGAGATAGAGAGAGGCTGCGGTAGTTGTACTCGAGGAAGAGAGAAAATGCAGTCGAGCTGGGGAAAGTGTGAGAGAGCAAAGAAGAGGGGGTAGGAGCAATGGTTTGGAGCTGTAAATTACAAACGCAAGAGCAACTCTCGTTCCACACACCCCCGCAACGCAGACGTTCCTCTCTGCACCTTCCAACCCTTCATCCCCTCTCAGATCCCGTCGTTTTTCAACCCCCCCTCCCCCTCAAACCCTCTTGTCGCTTTTGCCCATTCTCTCGGCGACTCCTCTCCCAAACAGAGAGAAAGAGAGAGAGAGAGAGAGCGAGAGAGAGAGAGAGAGAGAGAGAGAGAGAGAGAGAGAGAGAGAGAGAGAGAGAGAGAATGAGGGTGAGAGGAGACCCACGAATGTCTAGACTTGTAGATAATGCGGAGTTTGTTCGAGGCAGCAGACTCGAGGTCGACGGGAGAGCTCGATTCTTCGGTCGTGTGAGCCAGCCGGCTAGCCACGTCCCTTCCCTCGTTTTACATCTCGTTATTTCGAAACAAAAAAAAATCATAATTTTTCGTCTATTATTTTTTCTACATTTCCTCATGGCTTATTCCACGAGAAAAGTTCCGACGATGGCATGGCACGTATGGCAGTTGGCGGTCCCTTTTTTTTCGGGGTTCTATTGCTTCGGGGTCGAAGCTTGCATCATTGGAACATTGGAACGAACGTTCCCTTTAAGGGATTACCTTAGCGCTCGGAAAAATAGGTATAAAAATAATTTTTAAAAATTGACGCGACTGTTAAGGATGTACGACTAATCCTGCAGGGTCAACAAAGAGACTAAATTTATGTTACCCCACGGGTGTTCTGATTTATGTTAACTTATGTTGAATATTCGTATTTTCGATCCCAAAGTGCCAAATTTGTGGTAAATATTTTTATTCATTGTATATCTACTAATAAAAATTGAAAAATTAGATCCTCAACGACTCTGGATTCTTCACGACGATTTCCAAGCAGTAGCGAGATTCTGTAACTCGGTAGCGATCGTTTTAGTTATCCCTAGCTAGCGACAGCCAATAAGAGGCTCCCTTTCTACTGATCGTGCATGCGATTGGCTATCGCTAGCTAGCAACAACGAAACTGTCGCTACCGAGTTACAGAAGCTAGGTTATGCTCGTCAAACGAATCTGCTGTTACGCCCGACATTGGTAAGTCTACGGGTACTATTTCGTCATTATGATAATGTTCATTCGGAAGTTGAAACCGTTTTATAATATAGTGCTTGAACTACACGGTGAAGCTCGAGTTTTCGATTTTTTACAATATCTATTATGTCTAATTTATCAAATTTCAGTTTTCCAACAACCTGAGTTGGATACGTGAGCAGCAAAACCGTGATCACCGCACTTCCGGTCGACGGTCTCCATAAGACGACCTGCTTCACTAGCTTAAAGTGCTCGACTTTGCAATTTTATTACGAAAAAACTGAACGGTCAATATAGCTCAAATTTTTCCAAAGGGTGCATAACGTATTCGTCTACATCATATAAAAATGTTAGGCCCGAAAGTTGGATTCCTCTTCATGATCGTATCACAAATGCATTGTAATTTTGTGAACGAACAAAAAACACGAATAAAAGAATAAAAAAATGCCGTTAATATAAGTCGTCTAGTAGGACACTCTTTTCAAACTCTTATTCAAATAATTGATTTCGTAAATAAAAGTTTTGAACTGTTCTCAATACGACAAGTTTCTATGTGCCATATATCCGAATATATTCGGGTAATGTCGCATGTCAAAGTAACTACATATTAATTGTGTATTACAGTTATATCCGTACCCAAAAAGTTATGAAGTTCTACTTCAATGTGTAGCCTCCAATGTGTTTCCTTTCAGAATTAATTTTTACGAAGCTCCACAAAATATGTTGAGAAACATTTAGAAACAGCTAACATGCGCTCATTTTTTTCTAGGTAAAAAATCGCTTTCGAATCATTCGAAAATTGTTGTTGGCCTTCGTTGGAGCGAACTCGTTCTCAGAGTATCGGTCTTTTGTTTGTTTTTAAATACTCAAATTTCCTCGACACCTCGTGTTTAAGTCACCCTCTCATCGTCACCATGATTTTTTAGAGTGAAACACCCGCCGCGAGCCACTATCAACACCACTTCTTTTGCCCAAACTCCGCGAATCCCTCGGTGTTTTAATCGAGGAAACTCGTGATGCATAAATCTCTGTTAAATAATACCGCAGTTAACAGCGCCATTAAGCTCCCCGTTCGAGATACCGCAAATCTGCGACAGAAACATAGCGCACAAATACATCGGCACCGAACGCGCACAGTTAATCCCCGGCGGGTTGATCGACTGCACAGTTATTGGCCCCTCGAGTCGAAAATAAATCCCAAAGCGCATTCGCCAACAATTAAAAAGCTCCACCTAAAAAAACACGAAAAAAACAACGCTAAACAACGATTTCCAAAGGTTTTTTTGTTGTGAAATTTAATGACTGATATTATCATGACATTAATAATTTTCTGTATTATTTTTATCTTTATTATGTTTGTTCCCAATTATCTACAATTTTATAGGATTTGAAAAATATCAAACATCCAGCTTACAATTGATTTTTTCGAAAGCACTTCAAATATCCAAAAGAGAATTTTTTTAAATTAATGTAAAAAAACTAGTTTTTTTAATTAATATTTTTGTTCAGTTGGAAAACGATTTTTCAAAAGAATTTTTTAAAAGATCGTAGCTTTGGAATCCTTGAGAAACGGACCAACCTGTATATGACCGTTTTGGTTGGAAATGATCTTGACTACTTCCCCATTTCGTTTGTTCCACCCTGTACAACAACAAAAAAATGCAGAATTCCTTATTTGCTTGACTTGCGTCTTTGTGACTTTTTTCTCTTCCCGAAATTGAAAAATCACCTCAAGGGACGTCATTTTGGGCCACTTGAAAAACATTCAAACGGCTGTAACCGACCAGCTGAAGGCTATCCAGTATCCGAGTTCTAGCGCTGCTATGAGGGTTGGAAGAACCGTCTCCACCGGTGTGTGGCTTCCCAAGGAAGTTATTTTGAGGGACACAATATTGAATTGTTATTGTATTCGAATAAAAAAATGGAAACAAAATCAGTCTCATTACGTAATTTACACATCTCGTATATCCTACAAATTTGATATCGATATCTTCAGAAGTGGCGTAGTTATAGTTTCCTAAGTCAGGCACGTTCGAGCGTTCGGGTTTCGTTGCCTGACGCGGTGCGTACGGAAAACGCACTTTTACGGTATTCAGCATTCCTGCCGTCCTCTCGATCTATTTAGTGAAATCTACAGTGCTGTTGATCACAACAATATATTCTCTTTATTCTAAGGCCTGGGAATGTTGGACTGATAAAAACGGCATAATATCCCTAGTGGTTTCAATCTCATCAAGACAATTGTTATGCTAATCATAAAGGATCGGCAGGAAAAATGGAAGTGGAAGCAATCGGTAAAATGTTTGAGCGATTTGAATCGAGTTATGGTGTAAAATATACCAATTACATAGGAGCGGGTGACTTAAAAATGTATAAAGGGATAGTGGATGCTTGTCCGTACGGCCCTTCTGTTGTGATAAAAAAAAAGAATCTGTAGGTCACGTGCACAAACGAATGGGTGCAAGACTTTGCGATTAAAAAAAAGAAAAACAACGGGCTTTGGCGGTAGAGGAAACTTGGCCGAAAAACTGATTGATGAACTCACAGTTTATTACAGCCTCGGCATTCGAAGAAATTGCGATTCTGTGACAAAAATTAAGGATATGCTATATGGTCCACATTTCACCAGAAATGTTCAATGGACAAAGAACATCGACATGATAATTGTCCTCTTAGATCGTAATCGTGGTGCTTGTGGCAGCAATCAAAGACCGCAGAAACTCTGCAGCAGTATGAATATAAAAGGCCACTTCACGATGATGTCATTAAAGCAATTCGTCCAATATATGAAAATCTTCCGAATGAAAATTTATTGAAGAAATGTGTCGGTGGATTTATTCAAAATTCTAACGAGAGCTTGAATAACAATATTTGGCAAATAGCTCCCAAAGTCCGCAACCGCGGTGCATCCATTGTGAAAATTGCTGCTAATATTGCCGCATGCACTTTTAACGAAGGTGCCATCATACGTATTTGCTGATGATGCAGGCATTGAATGTCAGCGTTGGACCGAATCGTGCTGCATACTGCAAGATCCAAGATCGAAAGCGCATCGATTTAGCCCTTCGCATCGTAGGATTTTTGGACATTTTTTTTCTTTCCCAAAATAGCACCTGATTCTGGCGTGATAAAAAATTGATAATTTAGTAAAAATCTATAGATATTACACAAAGTGCAATTATTTCATGCCATTGAAAATGTTATCAGACTTTTCGGGTGATTAAAAATAGGTACATGCAAATAATATGAGTTGGTCTCTCTCGCATTCTCACATTCTGACATTCTCACTCTCTCACTGTCTCATTCTTTCATTCACTATCCATCCATCCAGCCATTCATCACATTTTCGCGTTTTCACATTTTCGCATTTTCGCATTTTCATGTTTTCACATTTTCACATTCTCATCCACCCATCCACCGACCCACCCACCCACCCTCTTCGGCATGCCTCACTCTACTACAATATAGTGACAGTGGAGTGGGGGTAGCGTTAGTTTTGTATGACATCTAGCTTACTTCTGCCACTATACCCAGCCTACCTCAATAATCATATATAGTTGTAAGGTAGTAGTTTTGCCACAGTCACGTTGAAAAGTTTGTTTTTCGCTCAATCGATGAAAGCTTCGAAATATTGCGAAATATCCTTATAATGTAGGTTGTACATATCGGGATGTAAAAACTTATAAAGTAATGATGAAACTAATATAATGTTTACCTAACCCTCACTTTTGTATCAGACTATCCATTCCGGCTACTAATACTTAGATACTTTGCGTATACGGATACGCACACACTACTGTAATCTAGTTCTAGTCTGCTCCAGTCGCTTCGTGGCGCTAGCATCGCTAGACATTGCTTACTAGAACTAGACCGTCGAAATTCATGATTTGTTTTACCCACTTCGTCATATGTTCCTCTGTAAGTAAGACTTTTTTTAATCTGTAGAATAGTTTCGAAGTTATTGTGTGAAATATAAAATGTTCCACTCCTCCCGATAAGAACACGTGTAAAAACGTGCAATCTTTGATTGCTAATATCTCGAATACACAATGGTGAATCCTTTTCAAATTTTGCAGGTAATCAGTTAACCCTTGCATGCCTCACTGGGTCTGATAAATCCGAACAAAACTTTCCCACTCTGGCATAGGTAGAATTTGGCAAGGGGGGAGGGGGGTGAGACCTGTGCGTAAAAAAACTTTAGGGTCCCCTCTGCCGGTAGCGGCGCAGATGCGCGCCGGTTATCGCTTAATCGTTGAGCAGTGCCCATCGAAAGTGAAGTTGGGGTCTGAGAAACCCGAGTGTGGCGTCCGTGTAACTTTTTTCGACGTAAGTACATCTCATAATTTACTTAATTTTCAGCTTGAATGTTGAATATATATTTGCACTAACATTTGGATAATTTTCTGATTTTTTTTTAGTATTCAATATTTCGTCGTAAATTCAACAATCTATCCAGATAGATGAATGAACAAACATATAAAGGGATAAATAAATTAATATATATGAATGAATAAATTAATTAATTGTAAATATTGACTATTTTCGGACCGAGTCTATGGGTAACGTACGCTGCTGTATTTCTATAGGTGAATAATGAATACAACGAAGCAAAACATGCACCTGTGCAGAAGTCGCGAAGGTGATTCGATCACGACCGCAGGAGAATACGGTTGATCAATCAAGTGGCTCTTTCAGTATTCCCATTTTAGATTTTAAATGTCATATTCTTTAACGATATATATTTCAATTAAGCTAATAAAGAATTGCCCCACATATCGACTGACATAATCATCTCTCTTCCTTCCTATGCGTATTTCAATTGTTATCTGAATTATTCAATGTTTGTTATGCATACTTGTGTTGTTTTATGTCTAATGGGTCAAGAATCCAAGCAGAAAGTGGAAAAATATTGATCTGAAAAGAAATTCTAGGCGCAATGTTCAATATTTCATACAATTCTGCAAAACACGAGAGCATTGAAAAGTTGAAAATTCGTCACTTTTACCCCTTGCAGTTTTGTTGATAACTTTCAAATATTTTATCGCCAAATTTTTTTCTCATGATTTCGAATATTTTCTTTCAGAATTTATAAGAATTTTTGAATTCGGTCGATTAGGAAAGAAGATATGAATTTTGGAAAAAAAAATGTAAAATCAAAATTTTTTCACTTTTCTCGAGAGAAAATATTTTTTAAACGAGTATATCTCAGAAGTTCTTAACTTTGGTGATTCAGTCAATGCATAGACAGATTTCTCGACTAATTGGCTATCGATTAAAAAAAAAGCCATCGAAATACGACTATTTTACTCGGAGTTATGATTGAAAATCTGAATGGGGTCCCACAAACTCGAGTGTGGCAAGTATGTCCCGAAAAAATAAGTGTGGCATGCTAGGGTTAATATTGTCCTGAATGGGTCCTCAAAATAAATTGAAAATCTATAGAAAAACGCCTTGGTGAGAGTACCACCTTAAAAGCATTTTTAATGCTAAAAATCCTGTGATGCGAAGCGCT
>OZ010714.1:21573802-21614467 GCA_963932345.1 Ophion ventricosus
AATAAAAATTATGCATTATAGGAAAATATATGAATGTAACACTAAGTACATACTTTTTTATCTTGAGAGAGTTAGATATTTATTTTCTCACTCGTTTAAAAAGTTTACATAATCGAAACTGATCAGATTTTGAAAAATCTTTTACTCTTAAGGCACCATCATTAGCAGGCACAATACAGTGCAATTTTTGGGTACCTGTTATGGTTTTCACCCGTTTATACCGGTCGCTTAGTTTTTGCGCTACATTTTGATAGGCATCTGATGACGCGAATTTCGCGCTTATATTGGGCAAGTTATTTGTCTGAGCCGTCCACTCATACAGATCGAACGCAGTTGTTATCTGCTTATCCATCGATAATTGGAGACTTGCGCGTGCAGCCATTCGCTTGACTGTGCCACCTACACCATCGCAAGGGCCTTTGCCATGTGCGGTGGCAAAGAAGTGCCATTCCGCCATGATTCCAAAATCTTCTTTATGATAATACAAGTTGACAAAGTTTTTGTAGTTCTTGAATTGTTGGGGAGCTCCGTCAGAGAAATAAAAGATTCTTTGAGGGCTTTTCGAAAAATCGAAACTGATCAGATTTTTCAAAATCTGATCAGTTTCGATTGTGTAAACTTTTTAAACGAGTGAGAAAATAAATATCTAACTCTCTCAAGATAAAAAAAATATGTACTTAGTGTTTCATTCATATATTCTCCTATAATGCATAATTTTTATTATTTCTTCTAGGAAAGTAAGGGAAAAATAATTCTTCAACATATTAGATCGGACTACTAATGGTAAAATTATCACTACAATTACTAATTGTAAATAAGTACAATCCTTATTACTTATGAGTATTATTAGTAATAAAAATTATTAGTAATTCATACGAAACACTCGAAATTTTCGTGAAAAAAATTGAATTTATTTTAAAAAAAATACAAGGAAAAATGGGCCCACAATGGGACTAGCATTAAAATTCATATAATTCATCATATTATTTTAGAGAATTTTTTGAGAAAAAAAAATGGCAATCATCTTTAAAAAAAATAGTTTTCACTTTACACGCTGAAAAAATGTTGACAACGACGATTTAAATTTTTTTTCCTTTTTTTTTATAAAAGTGTGAACTAATATAAAAAAAAATCGATCTATAGACATTTTTCGATATATCGATTAATTTAAGAGATATTGGCGTTAGAACGTTTCCGAACTTTCTGAAATCGATTTTTCGAAAAATTGTAACTTCTGAAATACATGCGATAAAAATTTAAAAATTTGTGAAAATACTCCTTGCATAGTATTTTATAAAAAAAATACTCCTTGCATACTATTTTATAAAAAAAAATCAAAAAAATTAAAAATGGTAAGGGTCACGGCCGAGCGAAATGGCGTGGAATGCCTCATATTTATTGGGTAAAAAATCCCGATCTTGTTATTCCAATGCTCCCAGCAAAAAAAAAATTGAAAATCAACCTGTTTTTTGGACCCCAAGCTTATGCAGATCCATTGAGGGCCTAGATGTGGCTATTCTAATATAGATCCTGGCTAAATTAATAAAAGCCTCAAAGGAAGAGAATCATTTATACTTGTAGGCGGGGGGAGGGGGGCATGAGAGCACTCTAATAACGTTTTTTAAATTTATTTTGGATGCCAATCGTTTTTTTAATTGCGTATCAAAATATGGACTCAGTCTCGTAGATCATATTTTTGGAATACAGCATCAAAGAATGAAGTTAGTCTCGTACAAAAAATTTCGAGGTTTTCACGGTTACTGAATATTAATTGAATATTGTTTATCCCAAATTCGAAATGGTGGATGAAAATTCAAAAATCAAATACTTATTTACATACAAATTCACCATGTATAATCACAAAATATAGCATCTAATTGAAATTTGATAACTTTCGAAAATAATACATTTGTATTATTACTATTAATATACAAGATTATTATTTATTTTTTTCGAAATACAATGATTTCCCGTAACTAAATATTATTATTGAAATTTCTTCACATTACGTCAACGGCATCACCCTAGCAATTAAATATTATAGCCTCCATTGAATAAAACGATATTCTATAGGTAATTCGTGCTGTTCCCATAGAGAGCGAGAGGAAGGGCGAGAGTGAGCCAAATGGTTTGTTAGATTCTACCATGCCCTAGTCAAGACTTTCGAATAAATCAAGATTCAAAAAAGAATGTAAATCACTAACAATTAAAATAGCGAAAGAATAATAATGAAGCTATAAACTTATACAAAAACATATAATGGAGGATCAAAATAATTAATTATTGTAAATAATGGAACCATTTAAGACAACAATGGAACTATAAAGTTACAAAACTATACAGAAGTAAAAGCAGAACCAACAAAACGAAAAATAAATCTAAAATACACGAGGAAAATCATATCGTAGCTGAATATTCATCAACGTAAAATACATCATATAAAAATATCATCAAGATATAAAAATAAAAATAGGAATAAATTTTAAATAGAAGTAGAGAGAGAGAGAGAGAGAGAGAGAGAGAGAGAGAGAGAGAGAGAGAGAGAGAGAGAGAGAGAGAGAAGCGAGAGAGAGATAGTAGAGTCAGGCCACTCGCGAAATAGCTCCCAAACTCGGGCTTATAATCCAGATGCGATGCCTAAATTCGTCGAACCTCCTATTTAGACTCTCAAATTGACTCATACGTGATATTTTTGGCTCACAGCGGCGTGTTTTCGTTCGAAGTGCATACCGAGCACGAGTGCGGTGTTCCATGCATCTTCTCTACTCGTACATACTGGTTAATTATATATATACGTTATTATATATATACGTATCCGTACACTTTTATACATATATTCCATGTAAATGCATAAATATTAGGTGTATGACTTAATTTTTACAAACAGAAAAAATGCTTCTAAAACACGGTAATCAATTTGTAGTGTTCTTGGTGCCGACGTTGTATCTTATGAAACGTGTAATTATTGGTACAAACGTTTTAGAAGTGGTGATTTCGATCTTAGTGACCATCCGCGCTCTGGACAGCCTCGAAAGTTTGAAAATGCGGAATTGCAAGCTCTACTGGATGAAGACTGAACGCAAACGCAACAAGAGCTTGCAGCTGAGTAAGGAGTCACCCAAACACCTATTTCCAAGCGTTTGCACCAAATGGGAAAAATTCAATAACTTGGAAGGTGGGTCCCACATGTGTTGACCGAACACAACCTAGGTCAACGTATGAACACGTGCCTTTCACTGTTTGTCCAGCAACAAAAAAAGGACTTCTTGTGGAAAATTGTGACGGGTGATGAAAAGTACATTTTTTTACGAGAATCCCAAACGTAAAAAATCATGGGTAGATCCCGGGCAACCCAGTACAACGACGCCGAAACAGAACATCCACTTAAATAAGGTTCTCCTGTGCATCTGGTGTGACATGAAGAATGTGCTTTATTACAAACTCCTGGAAACTGGTCAGACGGTGACTGAGGAACGCTACAGACGACCATTGAACAAACTGAGCGAAGAACTTGACCAGAAAAGGCTATTTACTCGGCAAGGAAGCAGGCAAGTCATACTGATGCATGGCAACGCTCGACCTCACGTTGCTCACGCGACTCAGAAGACCCTCTTGAACTTGGAATGGGATGCTCTCCCGCACGCGTCATATTCATCAGACTTGGCCCCATCCGATTACCATTTGTTCCGGTCAATGCAGCACGCCTTAGTGGATAAACAGTTCAAAACGCTGGACGATTTGCGTAAATTCGTCGATGACTTTATCGCCTCGAAGCCTACAAGTTTCTTTCGCGACGACATTCGTATGTTACCTGAGAGATGGCGCAAGGTCATAAAAAACGATGGACAATATTTCCAAGATTAAGTTCGTGGTTCTCTATTTTTTATATTAAATAAATTTGCTGAAAAATTTGTACCAATTAAGTCATACACCTAATACTTATCTGTTCAGATACGTATATGTGTGCGTGTTTGCGGACATGTATTACTGTATACGACAGCTTTATAAAATCCCGTCATTGGTGGAGGTAGCGTTAAGTTATACATTAACATAAGAGAATTCGCTATGTGCACTCACCGTTCATTCTCTCGAGTAGAATACCTCTTCGGGACCTCCTTCCCTGCCCTCGGCCTGGCCCAGTTATTAATTTTTTCCCCAATCGTCTTTCGGATGTCTTTGTAATCGATGGAGTAAAACGCAAGACAGCTTTACACAATTCTTAGAATCGGTCGCCATTCTTCAGGAAATGTCAATGTTCTGGCCGGGTATACATTAGGTGAAAGTGTACTTGCTCGCAATGTATTCCGGCCAGACCATTATAATTTCCAAACATAGAGTGTAAGCCATAAATAACGACTTTGTGATCTTCCCGGTCTGTTTCATGAAAGGGCCCGATCAGGTGAATCGTACGAGGCAAGCCTTGCCAGGGGCCCTACACAAAGTAGGGAATGCCCGGTCACATTTCTGCACGGGTTTGGCAAAGACACGGTCATAACGTTAGGCATAGCGAAGAGCGCCGTATACTCGTCCCATCTGTTGGATCGCATAGAACAATACAATTCTCGACAACAAATATCGCGCAAAACAAATGTTCGCATGGTGAATAAATTTCCAGCGCTGCCTCACTATACGGTAACTCAACTATTCGTATACGGGCGTGGAGGGTTGCACGAGTGCATTCTTTTTTTTTCTTCGCTCTCGATGACTGACCTACGACAACCATCTGGCTCGACGGTACAACGCGAACAGAAACAACCCTTCGCCGTTTGTTCCCTCAACCATTGTAGCACGCCCAGTAAGCTTTCAACAGCGTATTTCCTTAAACCGGAAGCTTCGATCTTAAGCACTACCGCTCCCTCGCGTTCGAAGCTGCGTTCATATTTCTGTGAATTAGGATAGTTGCAGAAACCAGTGTGTTGTTTCTGCAATTATCTTAGCTTGAATAATTACACGGCAAATACGGTCGGGAAAACGATCGGATGTAAAAGCTTCGATTATAGCCCATTGTGCTTGGTCGTGGCATTCACGTGCAGAAATATGACCAGGCATTCTCTACTTTGTATCGGGCCCTGGCCAGACTTGCCTTGGGCGTTTCATGGAACAGACCAGGAAGATCACAAAATATTTTTTTACAGGTTACATTCCATGTTTGGAAATTACAATGTTCTGGCCGGAATATATTGCGAGCAATTACACTTTCACGTTATATTACATAATAATAATAATGATTATAATAATCTCACCTCATCCAGGATCCTCATAGGTGCCGGCTAGATACCGAGACTTGTATAAAGTGTAAACAAAAAAATAATAACGATGATTTTCTTTCTTGCAGTCAGCTGGACTGATGTCCGAGACCGAAGGGTTCATCTGCGCCTGTCAAGACGGAGTCATCAACACCCTGGTATATCGCAGTCGCGTTATGAGTCAGCCACTGCCGACCACTTTGTACCATGCATGCAAACATGCGCCGGGGGCACTAACGCATCTACTGTCAGCCTGCCCAGTATATGCGGCCACCGGCTTTATCCATCGCGATAACGTAGCCCTAAGAGCCCCCGCAGACTGCAGACTTTCTGTTGGCCGATAGTTTGGTCGGGTTCTTAATTAGTATGGAGATCTATGCAAGTGGGTACATTATAACAATTTTGTATCGGCCGATAAATAAGGAGGGTGGGCTACACGATTGCCTTCAAACTGAATTGTCGGCGAACTATCGGCCGACTGCTAAATTAGTATGGCGGGCGCGCGCGCGCAATAGAAAGTCTGCAGTCTGCGAGGACTCGGGTCTCCGCACACTGCAGACTTTCTATCGGCCCATAGTTAAGTCAGGTTGGGTTGCTAGCGCGCACACGGAGCCAACTAAACAGTCTGGTTGGTGGTGAGTGCGCAGAGCAGCAAACAGTCGGCCGATTGCTCTCGATTAATTTGCTAGTTGGTAAGCTGCTCTTGAAGAGAGCGGTCGCGTAATGAAAATCAATGTAATAGTATCCAGGAATGTTATTATTGCTTTTATACAACGGAGGAGAAGAATCAAGAAGAGAAACCGAGAGTATTGGGTGCATCCTATCTACAGTGATAGATTATTACAAGGAAAGTTTTATACGTTGCATTCCAAATTACGATATTTCATGAAGAAAAAAATCACTTTTTATGGAATGTGCGTAACCAACATCAATGAACTTTTCAAATTAATTGGGCCAGCAATAGCGAAAGAGGATACAAATTTTAGACTTTCTGTACCTATGGAGTAGAAATTGAGCGTTTCTATACGGTAAGATAAACCATAAATACTATTAATTATCTTTTATTAGAATTAAAATCACAAAGTTAATTGAAGCTATCGGCTTAGACGGCCGACTAGACAATCGGCTAGTGTGCGCGCGTGAAACGCGCACCATAGTGATTTACCAGTCGGCCGATAGTTCGCCGACAATTCAGTTTGAAGGCAATCGTGTAGCCCATCAAATTTACTTATCAGCTGATACAAAATCGTTATAATGTTCGCACTCGCATACATCTCCATACTGATTAAGAACTTGACCAAAATATCGGCCGACCAAAAGTCCGCAGTCTGCGGGGACTCTTATGGGTTAGACCGGGAGCCCGTGCCGGCCTATTGCCCAGAATATATTGAGTCCGTTGTCGTGGATGAGAGGTGCAAGATTCATTGGAACTTCTCATTCGCGACCATCGGGCCGCTTCAAGTGAATAAGCCTGATGTTGTCCTCTTCGATTTCGACGAGAAGATGATTTACGTTATTGATTTCTCGGCTCCGGCCAAGGTAAAGATCCCGCGAAATGAAGAGGAGAAAGGAAGAGAGAAAGTATCAACCTCTCTTGACCAAGCTACGTCGTCTGCACCGTGGATTCAGGGTAACTCTCGTTGTCCTAATAATCGGCGCACTCGGGAGGATGAAGGAGTCTTTCTTATCATGCCTCGCCGCCATACCGGTTTGCAAATCGAGGGTCCGGTTGCTAGCAAGTCAGATCCAGAAGGCGGTCTTCCTTGAATCCCTCCATTTACTCAGGCAACACGATTGTGGAGTGCGGTAGCCGCGCACGCTCTGGCTTGAGGGAGAGGCTATCGTAGAGCGATTTTAACGCATTTTTTCTTGGACTGAGCGATAGCTGAGGCGGCGTCGGAACCCTCGAGTGTCGCCCAGCATCATGGTTCCGGTCTAGATTAAGATCGAGCCTAACCCCCGGGGGGTAGGTGGTTGTTTCCCAGTAGAAACTAAGGAAGTGTGTGCTCGGGCAATAAGTCTATCATAATAATGATGATGAAGATAGCCCATAATATAGAAATAAAAGTTAAACGTTACAAAAATTAAACATTTCAGCTGACTTGGGATTAGTTCGTTGACTCATTGATACCGTGTAGTTCACTTAGTAGTAACCTGGTTACGTCACGCTTGAACGTAAAGCGGATTTCACGAGCTTCAACACGAGGGTCTCACGCGTTCCAGAGGTAACATGAGGTGGTGCAAAGAGACCAAGGTAGTAGTTCGTCCTGAATGCGCCATGATAAAATCTCAGTGGCCGCCGGAGACTGTGCGATGGTATTTGCAGAGGGCGTAGAAACTGATTGAACGGGTATGACGGTTTTTCGTGCTCACACATTGCATGAATGAACGACGCAAGTTGAAGCTTAGGTCGCTTCGCAGGGTTCAACCATCTCAACGTATCGTAGATAAAAAATGGAACGCACATCACAATTTGATGCACGTTGCAACTGCTCATAGAGACCGTTAGTGATGTCCAGATGTGGCAAGGCGAATGCCTTAACCAACGTCAGGCGAACAGTTAATGGAAGTTTTTCACAGCAACGTTTTAGTTAGTAGAGAGTCGGCCTCATCTTCCCGGCCGCCTCTAAAATATGTCGCTTACAGGAGAGAGTCCGGTCGATGTGGATTTCGAGACAAGTCACTACTGTTAACCAATCAATGACATCTGGGCTCATTCTAATTGGTGTCAGTGGCGTAGAATCAAGGTGTACCAGATGACAAGGTGTACCAGCCTCTGATTATAGCCTTGGTCTTGGTAGCGTTAAGCTTCAGCCAGAACTTCATTGTCCAAGAAAAAAGCGCCTCAATATCTCGATTTACCTTAGCAATTCCACCCTCGATGTTAGACGGATCGGAATGCAGATAAATTTGGAGATCGTCCGCATATAAGCTGCTTTGGCATTCGTTGGTATCCGTGCGACGATCATCTACGAAGATGGAGAATAAGCACGGTCCGAGAACTGAGCTTTGCGGGATACCCAAGCGTAAATTCCCCAACCCGATGTATTGCCCTCATGTTCAAGAACAGCCTGAGTGCGTCCATTCAGATAGACACGGAACCAAACCAGCGTGCTCCAAAAAAAAACGGAAGTCCACCATCTTTTTGAGCAATTGGTCATGTCACTGTCAAAAGCTTTGGAAAGGTCGAAACGAACCAGCACAATGACCATCCTCCTATCATTGGCGTGTCGCGCGTCATCAATAACCCATAGCAGAGCAGTCTGGGTGCTGTGATGTTTCTTGAAAGCTGCTTGATAGAGATCATCCAGATTTTGCGAATCCAGGTAATCTACCACTTGGTCAGCAACGACGCGCTCCAGGATCTTTGCAAGGTTGCGTAGCAAAGAGATAGATCTGTAGTCTGACAAGTCCGATGTTGTTTTTTTTCGCGATGGGCGCACAAGTGTTTTTTTCCATTCATCTGGGTATTCAGAATGGATTAATGCATAATTCAGCAGATGGAGAATGTGTCCACTAAATGCAGGCCAAGCTATGCGGACCATCTTCATTGAGATATTGTCTGAACCAGTAGCATCAGTTTTGGTTCTACAGAGCGCTTTAGCTAGAACCTGTGGGGTTATGTGGGGAAAATAAAAAGAATCATCACTGTACCCCCATGCTTCATCACACAGTGAATCCAGATTTGGCAGATGATGATTTCTAGAGTCCGCTGCAGTGATAAAATAACTATTGAGTATTCCTAAATCGAAAGCTTGAGGTGTTCGCGATTCCCGTTGAGGGAGTAGGCCAATTCTTCGCACGCGGTTCCAGACCTCTGTTGGTTGTGTTGCTGTATCAAAACCTATCGTAGAGGCGTACTTTGTTTCGGTGCGGCTTTTGATAGGCATGTCGCAAGCGATTTTGGCATCGCATAAGCTGTCGAAGTTCCGCCGTAAGCCATGGGGCGGGGATTCTCCAACTATGGGATTCAACAGTAGGTGCACGGCGATCAAACGTATCTAAGATAGCTGCATTTAGGAAATTTACCTTCTCGTCCGACATCCGCTTGTCGTAGTAGAGTCGCCAATCCATTTCGGCAAAATCTTTCAACAGTGCCTTCTTGTCCAGGTTTTGAAGTCCTCTGCACCGAAACGAAGCTGGTTTGTGTCGGGGTACTTTGAGATCATGCTTAATGAAGAATAGATCTTGAAGAGACAGAAAAGGCACGGAGAGGGAGGGAAAGAGAAAGAGAGAGAGAGAGAGAGAGAGAGAGAGAGAGAGAGAGAGATTCAGAAATTCTCTTTATTGAGAAAAAATCTCATTTTCGCTTTCTGGTCCACGTTGCTTGTTGAACCAACAGCTGGTGTACTAATAACCTCTCTGCCGCTGAGAGTGCAATAAATGCATTTTGCATATGGTTGGAGTATCAGGTTGCTAGAATACCCCCCCCCCCCCCCCCCCCCCCCCCTCTCTCTCTCTCTCTCTCTCTCTGTTTCAATCCCACGAGGTTGACACGACATAATGGAAAAAAATTGCACGGAGTAATGCAACACGGACTGCACATATGTGCACTCGGCGATGATTATTTTCTCAGTAATCGTTGCGCCGTATCCTTGACAAGCACAGTATATACATGAATACTTTGGTTCACTAGGTCTCCCGGAGATGAGCCCTCCGCGGCGTAATGCGAGACGAATGCAATTGAACCGAGTAACCCGAGTGACGGTTAACCCAATAATCGCGAGCGACATTATTAAGCCCCCCGTCGAGCGAATCACCGAACAAAACTCCACGCTCATAAAAGTCTTCTGCCCTACACCACTACATACTCACGATCTGTATCTAACAACGATACGCCATTGGCGCGTCGAGGCCATTTATTCACGAATCGCGATAAAATCTTTTTTGTTACACTACTTTATCACTGAAGCTAACAAATCTTCACAATTTTCATTGCCGTGACAAATTATCGGTCGAGCATTTATTCAATTATTTTTCTTTTTAATAATCATCCCATTAGTGGCATACTTTTTTGCACCGAGACCCACGTCCATCGATCTACGGGATACGCGTAATTGCGCGACAAGAAAAAGTCGAAGACCTATCCCAATAAAAGCCCTCCTAACCCTGACGACTATAGACCCAAACCTAATGGGCCTAGGTCACGCTACCATTCACCCCGCATTATTGATATACTTCTTACACGCACACACACTTATATGCGCGAAAAAGTAGTTTCGAGGATACTCGACTTCGGGGACCTTCCTCATAGTAGCTGATTGTACCTATACTCGACATTATGAAAACTCTGTATCTTAAAAATTGCTATTGAATAAACGTAAGCGTATTTATATAAAGGTCCTTTCAAGCGTATAGAAAAATCCTTTTAGGGATCGTCCTGTCCACTTAAGGTAGTTCTGTAGTTTTGTTCAAATCTTAAGAATTTCCTCAAATTTAAGTATGGTGTAGACATGACTTTCATTCACTGATGCCCAAATTCGATTCACCGTTTAGTTTATGAGATAATTGCAACTGAATATGGGTCTTTTTGTACGCGATTCCTATACCTAACACATAAACCGATAGGACTTTGCTCACATGTGTTATTATGGGTTCTGAACGGATCTTAGAATTTATAAATAAAAACACTCGTGTATGCAGTACTATTGTGGGATTAATTTTAAAAAATGGCAATTTTTTACCGTTCAGTTTCGAAGATATCGACTTTTAGAAAGTATCAATTTTATTCCACACGGAACTCGGGCACAACCAGCTGTGACGAGCTGATTGACGCGTGGCTGGGAATTTGAAGGGTGTTTTTTTCCGAGTTTTAGTAATATTGGGAAGAATTTGAAACAGATTTATTCTGTCAACATATTTAATTTGTTCAATTCATGCACATATACACTACCGGCGAAAAGTTTCCGGACAAAAATTCGAAAAAGTTCCAGAACGATTTTTTATGCCATTTCGCCGATAGTCGACATAAATATATTTGATAGACGGCATTTTGAAGGGCAGCAATTCACCTTCATTCCGTTTTTTTTATTTTTTAATATTTTTTTTACGACTAATACCCTTTTTCGAAAACGACCATTTTCGCCTTTTTTTGTTTCTTTTCTGGTGGACCCCGTTTACAGACAAAGAATTTTTTATGCATTTATTTGACTGGAATCATAAAGGGGGAAGCTCAAGCTTCAATTTTGTTTTTTTATTAAGCTTCGTACGATTTGTTTTTCTAAAGATATTTTGATTTTTTTTTAAGAGACAATCGGAAAAATGTCGTATAACGCGAAAACGACAAGGATTCAAAGAAAACGTCAAGATAGTGAAAAGTTGAATCGGTTTTCGTTGAGTTCGCGAAATTTTTTTCAGATTTTTTTTCCAAATTTTAAGAGAGGGAAATTTCAAAAGAGGAAAAATTTTATTTTTCTGTTTTCCACGCAATAGAATTATTTCAGATTTTTTTCGACATTTTTTTCTCGAGTTACGGTAATTAAGGGCGGGGTAAGGTTAAACATTTTTTTTGCATTTTTTTTTTTAGTAACGTTCGTAAAGTGTGATGGAAAAGTTTCATTTCAATCATGCAAAAAAGAAGGTCTTGGATTCAATATCAAAGTTACATGTGAAAATTGGAAACAGCCTCGCTATGTTTCGTCTAGTGAAAGAATAGATTCTGGTATATACGATGTGAATTATCGATTTACTTTTGTAATGCGAGTGTTAGCCTTAGGTTTAGCCGGATGTAATAAATTTTGCGGTCTAATGGATTTGGCTAGTAATTTCTTATCGAAACCATGCTATAATTCATATATGCACAAAATGTGTGAAAGTATAAAAAATGTTGCGAGCATGTTTTTTGCTTCGGCTGTAAGAGAAGAGAAAGAAGCAACATGCAAAGCAAATAATTTACAAGATACATCAGAATTGACCGTATCAGGCGACGGAACGTGGAAAAAAAGAGGATTCTCTTCGTTATTTGGCGTTGCTTCTCTGATTGGATGTTCTACTGGAAAAGTAGTCGATATTCTTGTAAAAAGTTCTTACTGCGACGGTTGCAAAACTTGGGAGAGCAAATTAGATACTGCAGAGTATGAAGCGTGGCATGAAGAGCATGTGAATAGCGTAAAATGCAAAGCCAATCACATTGGACCATCTGGAAACATGGAAGTAGCAGCAATTATAGAGATGTTTCAACAGTCGTTAAAAAATCTCGGAGTGAAATTTCGCACTGACGCAGTGAAGGACGCACTTTTGCAGCGATGTCTTGGAGGATTTACTCAAAACAACAATGAAAGTCTCAACCAGCTTATTTGGAAAATTTCTCCAAAATCAATGAGTGGTACCTTAACCATTGTGGAAATTGCAGCGCATGTAGCAGCATGTACATTTAAGGGACAACACCACTGTGACGGCTTCAAAAAATCGATTTTGTGAAAACCATCTAGAAAAATCTAAAATACATTTAAGATTAAGATGCCGTTTCACCCAGGTCGAAAAAATAATTATTTTCGGAGATATTGAATATTTTGTGGAGCGGTGCAGCTCTCCGTGACGCTCGGGGTCCCGCGCAGCTGCGCGCCTCATGGTCGGCAGGTATACCGGGCCTTTCCCAGGTCCTGCGGGTCTTTCCCAGGTATTCTTTTGTCTCCCTTCACAAAAACCGGCTATTGTTATAAATATAGTTTCGAAAAAAAGCCATAGGTGGCGATAATTGAAAAATTTTCAAGGCAGGTATAGGGATAGCGTCATAGCGTCAGTTTGCGAATAGAAGCGACGCTACTCGTGTCTAAACGCTCCGAATCGTTTCGTTTATAAATATCGAACGCTCAGAATTATTCTTTGCACACCGAAATGGATAATCCGAAAGTGTACGCGGGGAAAAAGGGAACAAAACGGAGCTATGTGACGAGGAGTCGAACGAAAATTTCGCAGCGTTGCGATTTCGCAAATTGCTGCAGCGTTGTTTGGGCGGCTTCACGCAAAACAACAACGAAAGCTACAACAAATCAGTTTGGGCAATAGCCCCCAAGTGTCAGTCCGGGAGCAAAAAAATCGTCGATATTGCAGCTGATATCGCGGTATTATTATTCAATGATGGCCTGAGAAGCCTCATGAAAGTTTTGGAGACGTTGAGGATAACTATCGGCCCAAATTGTTTCAATTTTTGCGTTAAAACCGACGCAGCGCGGATCGAGCTGGCGGAGCGCTCGCTCACAGACGCTGCAAAAGACGCAAGAAGAGCCTCTACAAGTTCGAGAAAAGATGCTAGGGACAATCATTTGCTTCTTGAAGGCCAGCTATATGGTGCCGGCATCGCTGATTAAAGGTAAAAAAATTTTTTTCCAATTTATCGCATAAATTAACAAACCTAATACTTTGAACGCGTTTTTCTCAAAACCACTTTTTTGAGTGCGGCACGCAGCAGAACTCAAGCAATTTTTATCCGATCGACTTCAAATTTGGACTGCATCAATAAAACTAGATTATCTAAAGAAGTACATAGGATTTTTTCGATATCTCAATAATAAAAAAAGTTATAGCCTATTTTCGACGAGAAATTTTGCTCGAAAATCGTCCTTTAATTTCAAAAGCGTGCCTATTTTTTAAAAATCAATATTTTTTCAAATTCCTATGTACTTCTCTTCAAAATATCATATTATTAACGAAAACACTCGGTATTTTTTTTCAGATCGACTTTGAAGAGAGTTCTGCTGCGTGGGCGAACCACTGCAGAGGCAACAGTACCTGACGCGGGAGCTTCCCCAGCGTCACCATGGGGCGTGAAAAATTTGAAATTTTTTTTATGTATCTTCAATAAACAACGAACAAAACAAAAAAAAATTTTTCGAATATCTCTTTTTTCCCACAAAAAAAAATTCTTGAAAAATGGCAAAAAAACAGGGGGTCACAGTGGTGTTCTGCCTTAATGAAGGCTGTTTTGCTTTGTTGGCCATTATGCAAGATATGCAGATCGGTACAGGGCCGAGTTCTCACGAATGGGCGCGCACAGTTGACGATTTACGAATTAGCAGAGCGGAGAAACAAGCTGCGCATGACAATAAAGAAGAAAGAACTTTACGTAGACAAGAACAAAAAGATGCTTTAGACATTCTAGATGAAAGCTCTGTTTTTTATGGACCTGGCATCGACGACTCTATGTGAGTATAATAGAATTATCGAGTTTTATTTTGGATTTTTTAGTGTGGAAAACTTTAAAGAGTTTTTCTGAAACTTGTCATTTTTGAAGTCGGCGTAGGCTGTAACTAAAAATCTAATGCACCGATTCTTTTGAAAATTTGTACACTATTTCTACATATAAATCACCAGGTAACATTGCCGAGTTTTTTTTATAATTATTTTTTATCTTAAAATAACAAATTTGCCGATTTTTTTTAGCGAAAATCGCGATTTTGACTTCCAAGAGCTACCGAAAATGAAAAAATCGATAAAAAAAACTCGGCAGCGTTACCTCGAGAAACATCTCACCTAATAAACGCATTTTGATTTTTTTGTTTCAGATGAACCAGTGACGAGTTATAGCGTACGCCGCTAAACAACTTTTTTTCGAGGGGCCTGCGGAGATTTGCTGCCAACGGCTTATTTATCAATATTTTGCAATGAAAATTTAGGAAAATATCGTTCAGATGTCTTATTATTATATGGAAATTAATTAAATAAACCAGCATTACCTGTATAGTCTAAAAAAATTCTTGAAAATATGCTTTTTTTCACCGAATTAACCTTACCCCGCCCTTAAATCATCTAATTTTTTACCGAAAACAGGTAAAAAAAATTCGAAAAAAATCGGAAAAAAATCCCGCGAACTCATCCAAAACCGATACAACTTTTTACTGTCTTGAGGTTTTCCTTGAATCCTTGTCGTTTTCGCGTTAAACGTTGGTGATCAATTGTCGCTTTAAAAAAAAAATCAAAATATCTTTAAAATAAAATATCGTACGAAGTTTAAAAAAAAACAAAATTGAAGGCTGAGATTTCCCCCTTCATGATTCCGGTCAAGAAATGCATTTAAAATTTGTTGTCTGTAACCGGGGTCCACCAGAAAAGGAACAAAAAGGCGAAAAAATGTCGTTTTCGAAAAAGGGTACTAGATGTAAAAAAATAGTAAAAAAAAAACGGAATGAAGGTGAATTCCTTCCCTTCAAAATTATTAAATTCATTTGCGTCAACTATCAGCGAAATGGCATAAAAAATCGTTCCGGAACTTTTTTGAATTTTTGTCTGGAAACTTTTCGCCGGTAGTGTATATATTATATTTTTTCAGCATTTCCGCTTTTTACAACAAACCATCCTCAATAGAACTATAACTAAATTATTTCATTTCATTTTAGCAGCATCTGCTCGACACATGGCTGTCACAGCTTTGAGTCTTTTGTCACGCACGATTGCAGCGCCGCTCTGTAGGACATACAGAGTGTACAAGCTCTGTTAAAAATTTACAACCAACAGCATCTTATAGGCATTGGATTTTACTATACGCTGTGGCCGAAATTTTTAGCTCATACGTGTACCTACAGAACGTCCTTAAAGACATCAATGATTCGGATGGGAGAAATTTAAAGTGCGTCAGCAAAACAGATATGCCGATGGTCAACATTACGTAGTTATATAACAAGTGCAAAATATTCGTCCGGCATATATACAGTGAAACCGTGTTTATCCGTTTTGCTCTTATAGGTTTTTATCATTTATACGTAAAATTTCTCTGACCCCGACAGATTCCGCCGATAAATAATGCAATGAAGTTTCATTTCTACGTTTTCCACGTATACGTTTTTTTTGTGCTTATACGTTATTAATTTTGTTTCTCAGCGTCCGTTTCGGAGTTCATTTTTTCTCAGTTATACATTCATCAGTATTCTGTGACATAAAAACAGACAAGTATAAGACAATTTTTACAAGCCATACCGCGATTTTTTCAGTTGTAAAACTCTGAGAGCGTACGATGTATGCATGTACTTAACTGAGATTACATATGACGTATTAATACGAACATGTCCGTTATTTAAAAGTCTAAAATTTCAAAGCTTTAAAGTTAAAAACTCACATTAAATGAAAATTCTCAACGAAAATTAAAAAATTTGATTTGACTCATTACTTCATTACTACAAATGAAATTTTCAATTGGAAAACCAAACATTAGCATAACAGAGGTACTGCTATTAAAAAAAACTGCCATTTTCAAATGCTAAAGAATTTCAGATACATAAATGTATTTCAGTTCTACGTTATTCTTAGTTATACTTCATACTTGCTGTACCCCTTAAAAAACGTATAACTGAAGTTTCACTGTATATATATTGGATGAAGTAAAAAGTTCTGAGCGTTTTCCGCTAGATGTCTTTAGTGAGCCATATCTCACGATGTATACATCGCATCGGGTCATACCATACGGCGATTTAAAGGTGACATAACGCTTCAAAAAAAGGTCTTTGACGGTTTTGTGTTTGGTGAAGCCAGTTGTGTGTTACAGCCTTCCAAAATGGAGGTAAAAAAGAGAAAATTCGATACATTCTTCAGTACCACTACGATCAAGGTGAAAAGGCGGAGCGGCGGCCAAAAAAATTTGTGCTGTTAATGGACCCAATACAGTATCGAATGCAACAGCAAAGCGGTGGTTCCAACGATTCCGTTCTGGTAATATGGACGTCGAAGATGAGGCACGCTCTGGTAGGCCAATCATTGAAAATGTCGATAAAATCATGGAAATCGTCGAGTCGGACCGGCACGTGAGCACTTATTCCATTGCCCAGGAACTGAAGATTACCCAGAAAACCGTTTTGAACCATTTGCATACGGCTGGTTTCAAGAAGAAGCTCGATGTATGGGTGCCACACGAATTGACGCAAAAGAACCTTGTGGACCGAATTGATGCCTGCGATTCTTTCCTGAAACGTAGCGAAATCGACCCATTTTTTAAGCGGATGGTGACTGGCGATGAAAAATGGGTCACATACGAGAACAAAAGCCGAAAAAGATCGTGGTCCAATCGCGCTGAGCCGGCCCAAACGATCGCCAAACCCGGATTAACGGCCAAGAAGGTTTTGCTGTGTGTTTAGTGGGATTGGAAGGGAATCATCCACTATGAGCTGCTCCCATCGGGTCAAACACTCAATTCGGACCTCTGCTGTCAACAACTGACCAGATTGAAGCAGGCGATCGACCCGAAGCGGCCAGAATTGGCCAATAGGAAGGGTGTTGTGTTCCATCAAGACAACACCAGGCCGCGCACATCTTTAACGACGCGCTAGAAGCTCCGAGAGCTTGGATGAGAGGTTCTATCGCACCCGCCGTACAGTCCAGACCCGGCACCAAGCGATTATCACTTTTTCCAGCATTTGCAAAATTTTCTTGATGGAACATAACTGGCCTTAAGAGAGGCTTCTGAAAATGAGCTGGTCAAGTTTTTTACCAATAGGGACGAGGACTTCTTCAATCGCGGAATTATGAAATTGCCTTCAAAATGGACAAAAGTTATCGAACAAAACGGCGCATATTTGATCTAAATCGGATAATCCTAACTATGTTAATTTCATCGTCGAAATAAAGCGAAAAAACGCTCAGAACTTTTTACTTCATCTAATATATATACTTAAATTCGGTCTATGCATAATTCCGTAGCAAAATTCCGACAGATGTCGTTCGCAGTTGTTTTTCCGTTCGCACATGTGTCAAACAGATGAAGTGTCGTCTATTAAGTGAAAGCTAAAATTCGTGCCGATATTTAAAAATATATTCCTCAAGATCCGTGACGTATTTAAATTTTTATTATATTTTTAACATGGAAGGGAAACACGTGTATTTTCGATGCATTTTGCTTTTTTATTTCTGAAAAAAGTGTCGCCAACTCACAAAAAGATATGTGACGTGTACGGAGAAAATACCGTCAGTGAAAGTGTGTGTCGGAAGAGGTTTGCGACATTTCATTGTACCGATTTTGATCTTCAAGATGCTCCTCACTCCGGATGGCCAGGCATTACTGCTGTCGATAAAATCATGCCTTTAATCGACTCCGACCGGCATTTAACTACTATAGAGATCGGGCATAACCACAACATTGACTAATCAACTGTTGGGAGACTTTTACGGAAGCTTGGCATGGTAAACAAGCTCGGTGTTTGGGTGCCGCACGAACTGAACGAAAAGAATTTAATGGACCGAATTCCAACTTGCAATTTGCTGCTTAAACGACATCGAAACGAACCATTTACACAGCGAATGATTACTGGCGATGAGAAGTGGATTGTCTACAACAATGTCAGTCGAAAAAGATTATGGTCGAAGCGCGGGGAGGCTGCTCAGGTGGTTGCAAAGGCTGGATTACATCTAAAGAAGGTCATGCTCTGCATTTGGTGGGATTGGAAAGGAATCGTTTATTATGAGCTGCTGCCACCCAACAAAACGACTTAATCGACCAAATAGGGTAAGGTGGGATAGAATTACGCACCTAAGCTTCAATTCGTTGAAAACACAAACAGATGTTATACATTTTACGAATCAGTTTTTGTTTTAATTAAAAGAATATCTAACATTCTAATTAATTTAGGAGCGACAATTACGAATCTTATTTTTTTTAAGTAAAAAAACCTAATAACGACAAAAAGGGATTTGCGAACTCTTAGACATACGGACTTTAAGAGTACGCACGAGGGTCGATAAGAGTACGCAAACCTCAATCTGGAGAGCTGGAGAGAGAGAGAGAGAAAAGGAGAGAGAATGAGAGTTGGAGAGTTGGAGAGTTCGCGAAGTTCGCGAAGTCCGTGAAGTCCGTAAAGTTTGTGAAGTTTGCAAAGTTCGTGAGTTCGTATCTGCCCAGAGATGTAGCTGGTGTGGATCTCTTCAGCCTCTTACGAAGAGTGGCTTCAGTCGCTTCCAATGAACGTGCTACCGCCCTTAGAGATTCACCATCATTAACTCGCTTCCTTGCATTTTCAAAATTCGTAATTGACCATAGACTTCGATCAGTAGTCCGTTTCCTTCGGGACCTGCTGAAAGTAAAAAAAAACATAATCTTTAACAACAGTCGTATAAGAGTACGCGCGTCCTCCTACACACCTAAGCACTGGGTACTCTTATACGACCTGCACATTTTTAACAAATATGACTGTTACTGCCATTTGTTGATGAGATGCGAAATTACTTTCATTATGAACAATAACCTTAGTAAACCGGCATACGAAATGAATACAGTAGAACCTCGATGATCCGAACTCCCATCATCCGAATCCTCCGTTATCCCAACGGTGATTCGATTAATCTGAACGTTCCATTATCCGAATCATGACATGAAATTTTAGACATTTCTATCAAATTGAACTACCATTTGTATGCGTCGGTTTGCAGGTCGAAGCACGAAAATTTCGGATTCTGAGGCGTTTTCGGCCTTCGAGATCGGTCTCGAGTGGTACGCTTCTTTTGATCGAACGCAGCTTCTTTTGAACGAACGCTTGCACGATTTGGCCGCTAAAAAACGTAGTATCCATACGGCAAACAAACATTGAGCAGTTCCTTATTTAAATACACTGCAACCTCTCTAATCGGGGCACAGTGGCGGGCTCGGCTCCGCATCACACTTGCAAACATAGAGATTGGGCACCATCCATTCAGGCCGACTCTGCACAGCTGACGTAGCGGATAGCAGTACTTCAATCCAATCCCTCCAATTCCTCTCTTATTGTCTACCATGCTTCGAGCCTGTCGCGCGGATCTGGCGCTTCTCCCACTATGCGCTACACCGATCGACATTCGGCATCTAGTGGGGGCTGATTTCATTTCTGGAGGTGCCGATCAGAAAGTTTGCAGTGTAAAGGCCTTAAAGTAGATGTTGTATATTTATATTAAAAGTATATATACTATGTCGGCCTTGAAACATTTATTAGAAATATACAAGCCTAACGTAACATCGCAAAAAATACCTGTACTTTTTTATTTTTTTCCGTATGTAATATGTAAAACCGTTCCCCACGAGTACACGTTTCTATTATCCGAACTTACGATAATCCGAACTAGATCCGGTCCGGATGGGTCCGGATAATTGAGGTTCTACTATAGTTGTTTTCGAAGAAAGTAATTGTTTTTCCTACTTGTAATGCTTTGAAAATTTCAAAAATATTAGGTGTATGACTTAATTTTTACAAATTTTTCACCAAATTTGTTTAATATGATAAAATAGAGAACAACGAACTTAATCTTGGAAATATTGTCCATCGTTTTCTATGACCTTGCGCCATCTCTCAGGTAACATACGAATGCCGTCGCGAAAGAAACTTGCAGGCTTCGAGGCGATAAAGTCATCGACGAATTTACGCACATCGTCCAGCATTTTCAACTGTTTATCCACTAAGGCCTGCTGCATTGACCGGAACAAATGGTAGTCAGATGGGGCTAAGTCTGGTGAATTTGGCGCGTGCGGGAGAACTTTCCATCCCAAGTTCAAGAGGGTCTTCTGAGTCGCGCAAGCAACGTGAGGCCGAGTGTTGTCATGTAGCAATATGACTTGCATGCTTTCTTGCCCAGTAAATAACTTTTTCTGATCAAGTTCTTCGCTCAGTTTGTTCATTTGTCGGCTGTATCGTTCCGCAGTCACCGTCTGACCAGTTTCCAGGAGATCGTAATAAAGCACACCCTTCATATCCTGTCCAGGGCGCAACTGGTCACTAAGATCGAAATCACCACTTCTAAAACGTTTGTACCAATAATTACGCGTTTCATAAGACACAACGTCGACACCAAGAACACTACAAATTGATTCCCGTGCTTTAGAAGCATTTTTTCCTCGTTGGAATTCGTATAAAATGCAGTGCCGAATGTGCTGTTTATCAGTTGCCATCGTAAACTCAGTTATTCTGTGAGTTTATGTAACTCACATAGACTTGTCGTTCGGTGTTCTGAAACCTTGCGTCCGGTCCTTTCAAAACCACAAAAGACCGCAAAAATATTTCTATTTTGAATATAATTTTAAGCTCGAAGAAAAAATCTGTAAAAATTAAGTCATACACCTAATAATTAATAAACTGCAACCAAAACTTCAAACTTACCTGGACTCACCGTTTTATTCCACTTTGGATTTTTTTGTCACAAACACTTAGACTGTTAGGCGGTCTAAACACAACGAAAGATAGGTTCCATTAACAAACCGTTTCATCAGTAGCGTAACTGCGTACTCTTATTGCCCGCATACTCCTATACCACTTTATCCTACCGCTTACAACTGGCCAAATTAAAGCGAGCCATCAATCAGAAGCGGCCCGCATTGGCGAATAGAAAGGGCGTAGTGTTTCATCAGGCTAACGCTAGACCACGCGTTTCTCTGATGACCCGGCATGGGTGGAATGTTTTGGTGCACCCAGGGTATAGTCCGGAAGTTGCACCTTCGGGTTATCACTCGTTCCAGTTGCTACAGAACAGTTTGTATAATAAAACCTTCAATTTCCTGAACGTCCTCAAAAAACCACTTGAGCGACTTCTTTTCTCAAAGATCTCAGGTTTTCTATGAAAGCGGGAGAATGACGCCCGTGGAGAGATGGCAGAAAGCCATTAAGCAGAATGGAACATATTTAGTTGATTAAAGTCGCTTTTTGTGTTAAATATTTTGCGTTTGAAATTTACTCGACTTTCGCTACGGAATTATGCATAGACCCTATACAACGTTTTTAGTTATACGTCTTCTCGAAAGGGACGCGTCATTTATAAATATAATAAAATTGTAAACTTTGCGTGTCTGCTTGTCTGTTTGTTTGTGCACGTATCACGTAAAAACTACTAACTCCTGTATGGAGTTTTCAGAAAAATATACCGCTTCCTTGCAGTAACATTTAGTTTTTATTTCATCGCAATCGGCTCACTCAATCAAAAGATATGCTAATGAAAGATAAGAAAGATACGAAAGCCTTTTTGTCTTGATGGGTCTGCATAAGCTTGGGGCGGAATAACTGGTCGATTTTGAAAAAAAATGCCTGCTGAAAGTTGGAATGACAAGATTGGAATTTGATACGATTGACAGAGTAAGGAGAGGCATGTTGAGCAGTCGGGTAAGTTGGGCAATCGAAATATCTAGAAAACCAAGCACCACACGCGGGTGCATCAAATGGCGGAAAGTTAGGTATGGGGGACCCCTCCCGTTTTATCACGTTTTTTTTACTTGGGGGACCCCTCCCGTATCACGTTTTTTTTACTTTTGGGTGCGAAAATAATGAAACGTCCCGTGTTACCGTCTCGTGCGCCGCATGGCAACGGACGATGGCGTGATGTGTTCCCCAACACATCACGCCATCGTCCGTTGCCATGCGGCGCACGAGACGGTAACACGGGACGTTTCATTATTTTCGCACCCAAAAGTAAAAAAAACGTGATTGAAAGATTTCCTTCGACCATTGTATGAGAAAAAATGTTTCAAAGTTCATAGTAATTAATGTTAGTGTTTTAAAATCTCACTAATTAACAAACAACTGTTGGTTTATTACTGCATTGTATCAAATCATGTTGCATACGTCTGATTTTTTAATGCAATTCTTATGTTGCTCAAGTTACCTCATACCAATGCTCAACTTACCCCACTATCGGGGCAGGTTGTGCAAATATGGCCTTAGTCATTTGAGAGCGATTACCTGTGAAACAATAAGGATGACAGGAATTTCGTCTACAGACTTTTTTCCCAGATAAATTTCCTACTGACCAAAGTAGGTTTCATTTTTATACGGCAGATTGTTACTCAGATAGACAGTCATGATTATCACGGCGTGCATACAATTGATGAAGCAAATTTTACAGCATATGGACTACATGTTGTGATGCAAAGCCATGAACTCATTTAGTATCATGCATTTACAAAACATTTTGATCTTAATATGTCATTTACAAATGCATCATGCGTTTACAGCACGTCGAACTCATATCGCTGTGCTCAAGTGTCCGCAATTAATATCCGCAAATTTTACGTCATATTGAAGTCATGTGTAGACATTTTGGTGTGTATTCACTATGGTAACATCAGTTATTCTCATGAATTGTACTTAACATGAACGCAATTTCGTTTACGTTGGTGAATATATTTCATGAGCTCATTCAGTACCTTGGATTTGAGATACAGCGTGACTTATATTTATCGTTTCGAAATGCATCATTCATTGACTACAAGATGAACTCATAAGAGGGCAAACTTGAATTCTGCAATGAATATTTGCAGATTGACGTCATATGGTAGTCATCCAATGATTTTTGTTGGTGTATTCACTGGGTTAGCACTGGTAGTAGACATGCCATGCAGGCAATATGGCGGCGATAGGCATATTTCTCAGTGATACACCCCATGAGCGCAACATGCCGGCAAAATGCATGTTTCTCAGTGATACATTCTATTACGGCGAGATGCATGTTCTCAGTGATACATTCGATCAGCTCAATATGACGGCAATATGCATATTTCTCAGTGACACATCCCATGAGCGCAATATGACGGCGATATGCGTGTTTCTCTGTGATACATCCTATAACAGCGATATGCATGTTTCTCAGTGATACATTCGATGAGCGCAATATGACGGCGATATGCATGTTTTTCAGTAATATTTCCTATGAGCGCCATACGACGGCGATAGTAAGTACTACCCAGATAGACACATTTAGCTCATATTGGCATCATAGGGGCATTATCTATGAGGCATAGAAATTAACACAGCTATGTGTCGCTTCTGAGTGCTCACCTTCAAGTCATATTTGCATCACATGACGATTCATAATAACACATTCAATTGAAGCAAAGTTGTTCTTACGCGAATATGCATGCAGTGAATTCATCAGCACTAACAAAATCGGCTCCCGAATATCCAACAATAAGGGAGTGCATATGGGGTTCATATTGGTGTCACAGGATGACGTAAATGTTGTGTTCATATGGGGCTCATATGAGCGTCACGGCGTGAAGAAATTTTAGTGCTCATATGGAGCTCATATAGGCGTCACGGCGTGACGTAATTATGTTGTGCTCATTTGGAGCTCATATGGGTGTCACGGCGTGAAAAAATTGTAGTGCTCATATGAAGCTCATAATGGCGTCATAACATGACACAATTGTTGTGCTTATATGGACGCTAGAGGGCGTCTCCCGTACTACGACATTGTACAGGCTGCCGGATCTGTGCCTGGAATGAAAAAATTAATAAGTCTAAAATTATGACAAAAAACATTCTGGTAGTATTTTTCGTTTCCATATGCTTTACTTATATTGCTGCATATATGATAATTGGATTAAAACATGTTCTGCCTCATTAAAGTTTTTGTCTAGCCTCGGTTTCGAACCTACGTCTTCTAATTCTAGAGCTGAGCGCGCTACCTATCTCACCATCCTAACACTTGTGTAATTTCCTTTTTTCCGCTCCTTACTTTTACCATTTAAAAAAATGTCAATTAGTGGGCAAACGTTGAAGTTTGCATTGTTGCGATGCAACGAAAATTTATTCTTTTTGACTGCCGAATTTTTTTTGCCCATTTAAACAGTAAAAATAACTGACACGTTTTTATGTATTCTTATTATAGTTTTACGACTTCAAAGCTTTTGATGATGATAAAAAAAACGAATGACTGCAGTTATTATTACATGTATCATATAAAATGAATACCTTCTTGTCCTTGCTAAATATTTTAGCGATGTAAGAAAGACATCCAGATGCATTAAATGGAATGATGAAAAACTGTTCAATTTTTTAAGAAGGTACAATACATCCATTTGAATAAAAAAAAACAACAAATTCTTAGAAATTAATTTTTATTGAAATTTTATTCCATTATATAGTACCTTACTATCGCCGTCGTATGGCGCTCATAGGAAGTATTACTGAAAAACATGCATATCGCCGTCATATTGCGCTCATCGAATGTATCACTGAGAAACATGCATATCGCCGTCATATTGCGCTCATCGAATGTCTCACTGAGAAACATGCATATCGCCGTCATATTGCGCTCATCGAATGTCTCACGGAGAAATATGCATATCGCCGTTATAGGATGTATCACAGAGAAACACGCATATCGCCGTCATATTGCGCTCATGGGATGTGTCACTGAGAAATATGCATATTGCCGTCATATTGTGCTGATCGAATATATCACTGAGAACATGCATATCGCCGTCATAGAATATATCACTGAGAAACATGCATTTTGCCGGCATGTTGCGCTCATGAGGTGTATCACTGAGAAATATGCATATCGCCGTCATATTGCTTGCATGGCATGTCTACTACCACTGCTAACCCAGTCAATACACCAACAAAAATCATTGAATGACTACCATATGACGTCAATCTGCAAATATTCATTGCAGAATTCAAATTTGCCCTCCTATGAGTTCATCTTGTAGTCAATGGATGATGCATTACGAAACGACAAATTTAAGTCATGATGTATCTCCAATCCAAGGTACTGAATGAGCTCATGAAGTGTATTCACCAACGTAAACGAAATTGCGTTCATGTCAAGTACAATTCATGAGAACAATTGATGTTACCATAGTGAATACACACCAAAATGTCTACACATGACTTCAATATGACGTAAAATTTGCGGATATTAATTGCGGATACTTGAGCACAGCGATATGAGTTCGACGTGCCCTAAACGCATGATGCATTTGTAAACGACATATTAAGATCAAAATGTTTTGTAAATGCATAATACTAAATGAGTTCATGGCTTTGCATCACAACATGTAGTCAATATGCTGTAAAATTTGCTTCATCAATTGTATGCACGCCGTGATAATCATGACTGTCTATCTGGGTATGGACCAGGCATCGCTGATTGAGGGTAAGAGATTTTTTAAAAAAGTTTTATGTACATTTTTACAAGACAAACTTCAAACGCGTTTTTCTCAAAACAACGTTTTGCGATCTTGTTGACATGATTTTGGAAAAACTATTGCACCAATATCTCTTCGACCCCTACTAACTTTATAAATATTCATTAATATTTAAACCTATTTTTAAACAGTTTAAGTTGTAAAAAACAATTGAAAAATTCAAAAGTATGCCATTTTGTTTTCTTTTCATCGGGGGTGAACGTTTTTAGTAGGGATCATAACTACAACTGCACTTTATAATAAAATACTCGACTTTTTATTTTCAGATGCTCCAAAGTTAAGATTTCGTGTCGACAAGGTGAAAGCAGGGGTAACTTCAGGCAGCCAGATCACCAAAATAATTTTTTTTATTAAAAAAAAAACATTTTTTTCTTGTACTTTGAAACTTCTTTTTTTATGTATAAAAAGATTAAAATATAAGGATAAATTTTATTATGAAAAAAGAATTCTTGAAAGTATGTGCTGGGGACTGATGACAATAAATTTGCGAATATTTTCCAGCTCTCGTGGGATGTCGAAATATCGAGTGTGCGGCACAAATGTTGTTTTCAGCCGAGAATTAAATTATTGAAAGTTTGCCGTGCATCGATTGACGTGGCCGTTCGCTTTTTCTAGGAATTAATGTATTAGTGCTGATGCTCAATTCGCTATGCCGTGTCAACTGAGCGTGTTAATACTGCACCGAAAAGAGAGAGAGAGAGAGAGAGAGAGAGAGAGAGAGTGAGAGAGAGACTGGAGAGAGGAGCTGGATATAGAGGCAGACACTCAAAGTGTCCCATGTGCAATCACCGAATTATCGCACACGACACACGTTCCAGGTGGAATCAACCGCGTACACGCCTATTATCCATTTTGTTTTTCAATTGTCTACCTGCGGCGAGGTGACGCACGAAAAAACATATTCCATAGGGTGAAAGTTGACAAAAGTTGGCAAAGTTGGGTGAAAGTTGGCAAATTGATGAAATGTCGATTCGGCCATGAGACGAATGTTGGGTTGACTTGATCAGAGCAACTATATATCGATTGTTTTTCACTCAAACCGATTCAACATTTGTACTGTTAACTGTGTATTACTTGTGTTTTCCTCAACCCAAGAAGTATCAATCATTTTTGGCTCAAATCAATCGGAAATTTGTACTCCTGCATTGTTGCTTCGGAACCTAGCTCGACCGCCAATTCTCAGCAGTACCGGAAAAAATAATATATAAACGTTGATGACAAGATCCATTAAATGTCTAAAAACATCTCGAAGGTGTGCGGGGGTTTTTTTTCGCCACTCTTCAGGGGGTCACACTTGAGTAGACGGTGGAAAAAGTAGGTAAATGTTGAGAATTATTATCTGAAAAACTACTTGTCCGATTTTATCCAAGTTTGTTTTATTCGAAAGTATAAATATAGAGGTATATTGACAATTTTTTTTACAAATGTGTATTGACTGGAAGCACTGTTGTTGCGGCTTCATGATAGCATGCAGTCGGTTGATCTAAAACAAAAATTTCGTACAGATTCTTAAAATGTCATATATGAGGGTCATTTGACAATAAGTTCCCGGCCTTTTTAAGGACATGGCTCACACGTCCGGTTGGTAAAAATCCTACGGCCAAGTTTGCTCCTAAATGGATCACATTTCGGGCAAACGAAGAGAAAGCCGTTGTTCGCCGTTCAACAGAGCGGAAGGTGTTTCTTTTCTGTTTTCCGAAATATCAGCTGCTTCGAAATCTACAAATCAGCTTTATCTCTCGCACTCGTGGCCGCTCGGTCGGTGGGGCCGTAAGAAAAACACATATTTCGAAGCAAAACAAAATTTATCTCTCGACGTACTCTCCCTTCAACTCAATACATTTGGTCTAACGCTTCTCGCAATCTTTCAAAACCGTCAGAAAAAAAAATTAATTGTCTAAAGCCGAAAAATACTGGTTTACAGCGTCTTCCACCTTGGAATTTGAGCCATATTGTTTCCCTTGAAGTATTATTCCAAATTAGGAAACAGAAACAAGTCGCTGGGAAGCAATTCAAACTTCAATTCGTTCAATTCTGACATCGCGATTACGCACGTGTGAACCCGAACGTTATCCTGGTGAAACAGGACTTTTTTCTTGGCCACATGCGGACGTTTTTTTCTTTAGTGTGGCCTTCAATTAATCCAGCAATGCAGCGTAGTATTGTCCGTTGATTGTTTTACCTCGTGCAAGGTAATCGATAAGAACCATTCCATGGATATCCCAAAAAACTGTCGCCATCACTTTTCCTGCAGAGAGAACGACCTTTGCCTTCTTCGGAGCTGGTTCCTCCACCGCAATCCAATGTATTGACGGTTGTTTGGTCTCAGGAGTATCCAGGTTTCATCGACGGTTATTGTTCGTCGTTAAAATTCCGCCGGATGTTTTTTTTAATACAGGCTAAGACGCTCGCGCGACATATCCGCCCACGCGCGCTTTCGGTCGATCGTTAACAAGCGCGGCACCCAGTGCACGGTTAATTTTCTTATATTCATATCTTGAAGTAAAATCTTGAGCACCCGTGCAAATGATATCTCACAAGCCTCAGCAATATCCTTAACCCTTCGTGGTCATCCTGGGTAAAATCGATCCGTCGATCAGTTTTTGGCGTAAATGTATAATGGTTTCCAGCTTCGAATGGAACTGTATTTGCCATCTTACCTGGAGTTTGAAATATCCTCATATCATAAAATGTATCCACTCCACGTCAGAATAAATACCTTTTTTTTGAACGCTCACTATGCTACTATTTTTTTCCCAAAATTAGCATATCTAAGGAGTATCACGTCCAAATTTTAGGTAAAAATGTTGAAAATTCATGGAACTATGATTTTTTTGAGCGAAAAAGTGTCTTTTTTGGATTTTCGCATATTTATGAATTTTTCTTAACATGTCGCCATTTTATGTTTTAGAAATAAATTTTTCGTACATTATCTAGAAAGTTCAAAGCATGTTTCGTAATTTTTTGAACCACTTCGGACAGATAGTTTGGTCACAATACTTTTTTAAAACTAACTGGGTATAATCGACCCAAGTGTGACCACCGCGATTGAATTTAGAAGTGTGACCACGGAGGATTGACAGTCAATCGACGAACTTCCAACACAGTTCGGTGCAATAAATCGACCATTTCGTTAGTTGTAACGATTTTCGGGGGCCCAGAACGTTCTTCGTCTGAAATGCTCGTACGACCACGTTTGTAAGCGGCCACCGTATTTGACCACTGTAAATGAAGGAGAGGCTTCACCGTGAACAGTTTCTAACTCATCTTATATTTCCTGAAACTTTTTTCCTTTTCAAATGAAGGAACTGTAAGTATTAACGCCTTTCTGTACTTTCTATGGCTTCAATGACCTTATGTTATAGATCGCTGAACTCGTTTCAAGCTCCTCTTTCATGATACAGAAAAAAAACGTACCGATCCATTTAAAAAAATGGAGTCGACCTTCAAATGTCCGAAGTACCTCCACCTGCAAAAAAAAACTATTATCGCTATCGGATGGCCCCTTTCGTACTGTGCAATTTCATTTCAGCAAATATTTCTGTGAACCTTATAGTTTCGAAGATATCCAAGGTGCTAATAGTTATTGATCCACCCTGTATATCAAGGCCATCTTTCAGGCGACGCTAGAAAACTTTGTCCTTTATGACTTTTTGTTGTTAAGGCCGGAAACTTTTCAACTGGCCCTCGTATAAAGCCCGTCGCGTCGTAGGATTTTTTTCTACTCAATTATTTTTTTATCAATCAGGAAAGGTCGGAAAGTTATGTTAAATGAATGTAAATTTCAATCAGGTGCTGTTTTGTAAAAAAAAATTCAACAAATCCTCCGATGCGAAGGGCTGTATACTTTACAGTTTGAGAATCTTTTGGAAATTTTTGCGTCAAATCAACCGACTTCGTGTAATCATGAGCATCGCAAGAAAGGACATGTTTTATGCCGGCCATAATAACAACGCTCTCATTTAATAGACACTACTCCAAAGAATTAAAGGAACAGAACATTTCTTCCCTTTTTTTTAGTATTTTTTGGAGCGCTGTATCTCTGTGAAAAATGGTCGTACCGAGATGAAAAATAAGCATTTTGAAGCTTCAAGACTCTTGTTTTGAGATCTTTTAGCAACATTTTTTTTACGAGCTACAGTTATCTCGCAATGATAAGAAAATAGCGCGAGACAAGAAATAATTTTTTTTTTTAAAGGTCTACGGCCTCGGGATTTTTTTTTAGTTCAATCAAGGTATAGGTCAGTTAGCTTGTTTATTTAGCTACAATTTCATTGTTTGTCGGTCTCTCTACGTCAATTTTTGGCTGAGATCAGACTTTGAATGAAAAAGGATCCTTTTGTCTTTGATCATCGAAATCTCAGCAACCAATGATCGCACAAGGAATTAAGAGACAGGTTTAAAAACTTGAATACACTGCTACAAGACCCTTTCATTGATTTTTGAGAAAATATTTTTTTTCAACCTTAACATCAATTTGAAAAAAGTACAAAAAAATGACTCTTACTGGTGTTTCAGTAAATCTACTACTACTTTACAAATATTCATGGAAAGACTAACGTTGCCAGGTTTTTTTGCAGCTTAATGTGCCCCCAATAGCCCTGTAAATTTTCAAATTGATCCATCGAACCGTTTTTCCGGACCGATTGATCAAAGTTATACAAAACAATTAAAGGAACAAGTGTTCCTAAACATCGTGTCATCATCATCAAAATGAAAAGACGAATTTCTTTCGACTTTTTTCACAACTTTGCACTAGTTGCTTGTTAAATTCACGAAAAAAAAAAATCGAAAAATAAAAAAAATTGATTTTTTTTATTCGTAAAACAATTCCGGAAACAATACTGACTCATATTTTCTTCTGAAAAAGATGAGTTTTGGCAAAAACTGTTTTTTGTAACCCTAATAACCATCGCAGATCGAGTAGTGAATTCAGCTTGGGGGTATCAACCTTTAATTAATGCAATTGAAGATGAGTGAAATTATGGTACGCAAAGGTCGAATCACGTCTAATATGAGTCAGTATTGTTTCCTGAAATGTTTTATCGATTTAAAATTTAAACAAACAGAAATATTTTTTTTTGAATTTTTTTGAATTTTTTTTCTCAAATTTAACGAGTAACTAGTGCAAAGTTGTAAAAACAGTTGGAAAAAAATTATTTTTTTTCATTTTGATGATGATTACATGATGTTTTGGAAAGATACACTTATTCCTTTAATTGTTTTGTAAATTTTGATCAATCGGTCCGGAAAAACGGTTCGATGGATCAATTTGAAAATTTACTGGGCTATTGAGGGTACATTAAGCTGAAAAAAACTGGCAACGTTAGTCTTTCCATGAATATTTGTAAAGTTGTGGTAGATTTACTGAAACACCAGAGAAAGTCATTTCTTTGTACTTTTTTCAACTTGATGTTGAGAGTGGAAAAAAATTGTTTCTCAAAAATCAATAAAACGGTCTTGTAGGAAATGTACTCGAGTTTTCAAAACTGCCCGTTAATACCCTATGCGGTTATAGGTTGATGAGATATCGATGATCAAAGACAAAAGGATCCTTTTTCATTCAAAGTCGGAAATCTCAGCAAAAAATTGACGTAGAGAGATTTACAAAAAATGAAATTGTAGCTGAATAAACAAGCTAACTGATCTATCCATTGATTCAACTGAAGAAAAAAATTCCCAAACCGTGGATCCTTGAAAAAAAAACAAAAAAAAAATCAACATTTTTGTCTCGCGCTATTTCTTATGATTGCGAGATAACCGTAGCTCACAAAATTTTTTTGCGAAAAGATCTCAAAACTAGAGACTTGAAGCTTCAAAATACTTTCCTTTTCATCTCGATACAACCATTTTTCACAGAGATACAGCTCTTTAAAAAACACTAAAAAAAAAGGGGGAAGAAATGCTCTGTTCCTTTAATTCTTTGGAGCAGTGTATATTTATTAAAAAGTTAAAAATATGTGTCAATATTTATACTTGCGAATAAAAAAAAACTTGCAAGAAATTCGACAAATAGTTTTTGAGATAATAATTCAAAAATTTACCTATTTTTTCGCCCGCTACTCGGATGTGTCCCCTTAAGGGGCTGTTCTACTGTGATGGCTCAGAAAATATGCTATTTTTCAATAATTTTGTTTTTTTTCAAACTGTTGCATGTAACGGTACAAACTTTTTTTTCGCTTAAAGATACACTCTTATAGAATAGATTCGTAATCTGTATGTTGCTATCGCCCGAACTAGAACTATTTTAAAATATTAATTTTTACTTATACTTTCGCCCAAATCATGACGAAAAAAGAAAACGTGTTTTTCGAACACTTTTGCAAAAAATGACGCCATTTTCTTATTTTTCAATATAAAATAATCATTCTAGTTCCGGCGCCAGCGACACTCATGCAGATGAAGAATCTTTTTGAATTTTTCGTTTCAGATTACCTGGAGAGCGCAAATCATCAACGCCAGCTACTTACTTTTTTTCATTCCTTTACACGATTATCAATTGTTAAATAAATATACATTTATATGCAACAAAATAAAGTATTTTCTATTCTGTAAGAGTGTACCTTTAAGTGAAAAAAAAGTTTGTACCGATACATGCAACAGTTAAAACAAAAAAAATTATTATAAATAGCTTATTTTTTGAGCCATCACAGTAGAATGAACTGAGATGGAGGGAAAAAACATCAATGGCCTTGTTATTCGTGTTTCAAAATTTTCCGTACGCACGCACACATTTATATATATATATATATATATATACATGTACAAATATATGTCTTATGAATGTATATACCCATAGAATAGTCGATGTGTCCGGAGGTGTCTCGCCGGTCCCTCGTCGCGCACGCCAGGGCGTGTGTAGCTCGCATTTCGATATCACGCTCGAACGACGCGATTTCGATAGTGTCGCGCCGTTCTTGTTCGGCAACACGGCAATATAGTAAACCCACACCCACATAAACACACACACACACATACACACACACGTATATATACGTGTCAGACCATCACATCACCGGAACGCCCGCTAGGAGTGCGAGTTATGTGCATTGCACGGCAGCCGCATTTATTATACGAGACGTTTCGCATCGAATTGACCCGTCTGCAGAGCACCCCCAATATGACTCTCATTAAATACCATTTTTCCTGGACGTCTTATCAGCTAAACAAAGCAGAAGTCACGCCGCTTGTCAATGTTTTCTTTTCACGAAAATTCAGCCGTCAGAGATCTCATATACTTTACGAAGGTATATTCTCGATATATATGGAAATCAAGGTTGATAATACCCTTGATGATACGTTTTTTTGTGAGCTCGTGATAGCAAAAAATGCACAAAATTCAAAGACGCGTTCGCCTTTTTTCAATCGATATGTATGCGTGCGTACGTATACAGGGTGGCCCGAAAAGTGACGTCCAAACGGAAAATCTAAATGCCTCGTATCAATATCCGGATCATCCACTTTATGTTCTACGATGTTCCTTTTATTAATTTTCGAATAAAAAAAAACAATTTTGAATTTTTTCCTTTGTGTGTGTACAGTCAAACCTAGATATAACGAAGATTTGTCGATTCCCTTCCCATAAACACCCGAAACCTTAATATTAGAGGTATGACTTAATTTTTACAGATTTTTCAGCAAATTTATTTAATATCAAAAAATAGAAAACAACGAACTTAATATTGGAAATATTGTCTATCGTTTTCTATGAACTTGCGCCATCTCTCAAGTTACATAATTGAGGTTCTACTATAGTTGTTTTCGAAGAAAGTAATTGTTTTTCCTACTTGTAATGCTTTGAAAATTTCAAAAATATTAGGTGTATGACTTAATTTTTACAAATTTTTCACCAAATTTGTTTAATATAATAAAATAGAGAACAACGAACTTAATCTTGGAAATATTGTCCATCGTTTTCTATGACCTTGCACCATCTCTCAGGTAACATACGAATGCCGTCGCGAAAGAAACTTGCAGGCTTCGAGGCGATAAAGTCATCGACGAATTTACGCACATCGTCCAGCATTTTGAACTGTTTATCCACTAAGGCGTGCTGCATTGACCGGAACAAATGGTAGTCGAATGGAGCCAAGTCTGGTGAATATGCCGCGTGCGGGAGAACTTCCCATCCCAAGTTCAAGAGGGTCTTCTGAGTCGCGCGAGCAACGTGAGGTCGAGCGTTGTCATGCAGCTGTATGACTTGCCTGCTTCCTTGCCCAGTAAATAGCCTTTTCTGATCAAGTTCTTCGCTCAGTTTGTTCAGTTGTCGGCTGTACTGTTGCGCAGTCATCGTCTGACCAGTTTCCAGGAGTTCGTAATAAAGCACACCCTTCATGTCCAACCAGATACACAGGAGAACCTTCTTTAAGTAGATGTTTTATTTCAGCGTCGATGTATGCTGGGTTGCCCGGGATCTACCCATAACTTTTTACGTTTGGGATTCTCGTAAAAAATATACTTTTCATCACCCGTACCAATTTTCCACAAGAAATCCTTTTTTTGTTGCCGGTCAAGCAGTGAAAGGCATGTGTTCATACGTTGACCTCGGTTGTGTTCGGTCAACACATGTGGGACCCACCTTCCAAGTTTTTGAATTTTTCCCATTTGGTGCAAACGCTTGCAAATAGCTGTTTGGGTGACTCCTAACCGAGGTGCAAGCTCTTGTTGCGTTTGCGGTGAGCCTTCATCCAGTAGAGCTTGCAATTCCGCATCTTCAAACTTTCGAGGCTGTCCAGGGCGCGGCTGGTCACTAAGATCGAAATCACCACTTCTAAAACGTTTGTACCAATAATAACACGTTTCATAAGACGCAAGGTCGGCACCAAGAACACTACAAATTGATTCCCATGCTTTAAAAGCATTTGTTCCTTGTTGGAATTCGTATAAAATGCAATGCCGAATGTGCTGTTTATCAGTTGCCATCGTAAACTCTGCTATTCTGAGAGGTTATGTAACTCACGTAGACTTGTCGTTCGGGGTTCTGAAACCTTGCGTCCGATCCTTTCAAAACCACAAAAGACCGCGAAAATATTTATATTTTAAATATAATTTTAAGCTCGAAGAAAAAATCTGTAAAAATTAAGTCATATACCTAATATTTATTAATGAAACGTATTATTTATTTGAAAAATACGAATGTTTTGTTTTAATTTAAGGTACAAACATGAAGGTTATGTGTGGAACACAATAGCCGGTCTGCAGGCTGCAGTTCTTGTGTCAATTGGATCTTGTAAGCATGCATATGCAGATCTTTCGTCAAGATTCGCTGCACAGAGCATCTTGAAATATTCAATGGGTGATCACGATGGTAAATCGAGGTGGAAGGACTTTCGTCAACACTCGCACTCACTGCGGCTATGTTTTCATTCAACCGACTGGTACGAGGACGGCCACTTCTTTTCGCGGTCAGAATTGAACCACTGACCTCAAATTTTGTGATTAAATTCAACACAGTGTTGCGAGATAGTGCGTTATGATGACCAAAAGACGTGCGGACTTTTCGAACCGTCTCTGCAATATGTTCACCATTTTTGTAATGAATTTTCACAATTTCTATGCATTGTCCGATTGTGTAATTCTCCATGAATTAACCTCGGCACTTCGTGATTCCACTTGTCAAAGGGTACTCTTTGACAAGTGAAAACACGGCGAACATAGTACTCTATGTTCGCCGCAAAAAAGAACGCGCGCAATTTAAAATCTCAGGTCATTTTGAGACACCCTGTACAAAAGAGGAAAACAAAAATGTCGAATGCTCATATCTCGAAAAGTAAAAAAATATCTTAGAACGTATACGAGCGTGACGGGGATAAGTATTGATACGACGCATCTATATTTTCCTTTTGGACGTTACTTTTCATTATCACCCTGTGTATACTTTCACGAAATACAGTAGAGCGTCGATTATCCGAATCAATTGGGACCGGGCTCCTTTCGGATAATCGAACATTCGGATAACCGAACAGCAATATTCCGTGGGTGAAAAAAAAACGTTGTTTCTTTCAATATGATCAAATATATATATTTAAAAATACAATGAACATTAATATGTTAACAATACAAGTACATTTATGATTAATTGCAACTAACCATTGTATTAATTAATGATATAGAACGAAGTTAAATATGTATTTAAAAATAATCAACATTCGTACATCTTTGAGTTCTTATCTATTTATTATTAAAAAGTCGACGATTTTCTTCTACTTTACAACGGAAGCTCGTTTGTTTGCTGCCAAATCTCGCAATCTTTTTGGAAGAAGAAGTTGCATTGAACAACATTCAAGCTGTGTGACGTACCACTCTATTGTCGTGATATACACTACCGGCGAAAAGTTTCCGGACAAAAATTTAAAAAAGTTCCGGAACGATATTTTATGTCATTTCGCCGATAGTTGACATAAATAAATTTAATAAACGGCATTTTGAAAGGGAGGAATTCACCTTCATTCCATTTTTTTTAAATTTTTTACTATTTTTTTTACGACTAGTACTTTTTCGAAAACGACCATTTTTCGCCTTTTTTTCTTCCTTTTCTGGTGAACCCCGTTTACAGACGAATTGTTTTAATGCATTTCTTCGACCGGAATCATAAAGGGGGAAGCTCAAACTTCAACTTTGTTTTTTTTTGGCTTCGTATGATTTTTTTTAAAGATATTTTGATTTATTTGAAAAAAAGGCAATTTGAAAAATAACGTGTAACGCGAAAACGACAAGGATTCAAGGAAAACTTCAAGATAGTAAAAAGTTGAATCGGTTTTCGTTGAGTTCGCGAGAGTTCTTTCAGAAGTTTTTTTCGACATTTTTTTTAACCTATTTTCGGTAAAAAATCGGATGATTTAATTACCGTAACTCGAGAACTAAGAGATTTGTGGTAAAATTTCAAGAGAGGAACAAATTTTATTTTTCTATTTTCAACGCAATCAAATTATTTCAGATTTTTTTCGATATTTTTTCTCTAGTTAAGGTGATTAAATCATGTGATTGTTTACCGAAAATAGGTAAAAAAAAATGTCCAAAAAAATGTCTGAAAAAACTCTCGCGAACTCAACGAAAGCCGATTCAACTTTTTACTATCTTGAAGTTTTCCTTGAATCCTTGTCGTTTTCGCGTTACACGTTATTTTTCAAATTGTCTCTTTTTTTCAAATAAATCAAAATATCTTTAAAAAAAAATCATACGAAGCCAAAAAAAAAAAACAAAATTGAAGTTTGAGCTTCCCCCTTTATGATTCCGGTCAAAGAAATGCATTTAAAAAAATTGTCTGTAAACGGGGTTCACCAGAAAAGGAACAAAAAAGGCGCTTTGTCGTTTTCGGAAAAGGGTTCTAGTCGTAAAAAAAAAAATAGTAAAAATGAAAAAAAAACGCAATGAAGGTGAATTCCTCTTCTTCAAAATGCCGTTTATTAAATTCATTTATGTCAACTATCGGCGAAATTACATAAAAAATCGTTACGGAAGTTTTTTGAATTTTTGTCCGGAAACTTTTCGCCGGTAGTGTAAAGGGCGTAATCGTTCGATTAACTGAGCATTCGGATAAACATAAATTATTGTTTAGATAATTGATATTTTGGACAACCCAAATCGTCATTCGGATAATTGACGTTTCGGATAAACCAAATCGCCATTCGGATAATTGACGTTTCGGATAACTGACGTTCGGATAATCGACGCTCTACTGTAATAGCAAGAACTCGAATGGTTTATAGCTATAAACAAATATTTTGAAGCAATAAGGATTATAAGGACGTAAACAACACTTTTTGCAAAGGCTGTACATATACATACATATATATATATACAGATACTCGATTTGACCCGACCCCGGCCAGTCTCGCGCCCGAATCGTGCTATGAGATATATACATAACACACATACACCCTGTATATATGTAGCACACATGAACGTCAAGGGCTATGAGGATTTCTGCCTCTCTATACAGCGGTCTGGCCTGGCTAGACTGCACCCCCGCCGATCGAGGCCACCGAGTCGCGACCAGCGCACAACGGGGGTAGACGAGACGGGGGAGACCGTCGTTCACAGCGAACGGGGTAGAGAAATAAAGGGAGAAAGAACGGAAGAAAAGCAGAGTGAGAGAGAGAGCGTGAGAGAGATAGAGGGGGAGAGAGCGAAACAAGTGAGCGTGCATCGTGTCGTGAGACGTGTAGTAAGGCAGAGGGGTAGAGGCTGAGGTGAGAATGGTGGGGGTACGATGGTAGAGCAAGCGAAGTGCTCACGAGCTTGCCCTCTCGCTTGTCTCGCGCGAGGTAGGGGGTGCCGGCTAGACATCGCTCAGACGGTCCAGGGGGCCGAGCGGGGCGATTTTATACATTGGCGTAGACATCGCGCACGCTCACGGTCGACTCGGTCTTTCTGCCTCTCTCTCTCTCTCTCTCTCTCTCTCTCTCGTCCTTGTCTGCACATAGTTTCACTTTCTGCATCTCTCGCTCTTATCTCCTCTCTTTCTCTCTTGCTTGTGATCGTCGATCAGACACCATCTGCTTTTTTTTTGGCATTGCTGAAACGAGTCGAAACAATTATCGGAAAGTTTGTCTCTTGTCTGCAGTTTCATTTTATTCGTTATATTGTTTGAATGGGTCACATTGTGCAATCAGGTTAATAACTGTGTGTGCGTTCCGTTTTTTTTTTCTAATTGATAATACTGTACGATAAAGAAACAGGGCCTTCACCTTCACCATTCACACTCCAGTGCCTCGATATTCCGTTCGCCGAACGGGTCGATTTCCAATATACAGTCGGATCTCGATATAACGAACCTCCATATAACGAAGATTTGTCCATTCCCTTCCGATAGACACCCGAAACCTTGATACAACGAAGAAAAACTCTATACAAGGAATTTTTGTGAACAAAACCTCTGTATAACGAAGCGTTCGGTAAACGAACTCCCTTCAACTAAGGCAAAATGAAAAATGAATAAATGTACTTTTTGTATAACAATAAAAGTTATGTTCGACCGGAGAGTTTTTTGATATTTTCAGAATTACGAAAATGACAAGTTGTAGAAAAAAAGAGATCGATTTTCGACGAAAAAAAAACGATTTTAATAATTTGTTATTAACAAATGGATAAGTGTATTTGAAAAATCATTCGGTCATACGATGGAACATTTTATAAACTATATTCTGTTCGAATTTGAAATTAATCGAACTAATAGATTTTGAGATACAACTTACACCGTTTGATAAAACATATCTTCGAAAAAAATGCAAAAGAATAAAGTTCGCTGTAGGGCAGTCGACGATATGACATTTCACAAAAATCAACATAACTTGGTCAATTTTTTGAGTTCATACAAAATCTTTGCTGCAAATTAAAGTTAAGAATCTGCGCTATAAAACTATGCAATAAAAAGATTGTTATTTTTTTTAATTCGAAGCTTATGCAGACCCCTTGACTGCCACATTTTTCCTTGGGAGAACAGCATTGCAAAAAAAAATTGTTCGAACATTAGACAGAAATATTGTAATTGAGGGAGAATTCTCTAAAGGTAGTAGTCTCGCCACAGTCGCGTTGAAAAGTTTATCGATGAAAGCTTCGAAATATTGCGTAATATCCTTATAATGTAGGTTGTACAACTTATCGGCATGTAAATACTTATAAAATAATAATGAAAACGCATAATATAATCCTTACCTAAGCCTCACTTTTGTATCAGACTATCCATTCCGGCTACTCATGCGTAGATACTCTGCGTATACGGATATGCACACACTACTGTAATCTAGTTCTAGTCGACTCCAGTCGCTTCGTGGCACTAGCGTCACTATAGACATTACTTAATTTAAATCGCTATATCTATGAAACTAGACGGTCAAAATTCATGATTTTTTTTTTCCAAAAAAAAGTCTATAGTGACGCTATTTTTTTACCAAAAAAAAACCTATAGTGACGCTATTTTTTTACCAAAAAAATGTCTATAGCGACGCTAATGGCAAATGGCAAAATTCATGATTTTTTTTTTACCAACGTCGTCTTATGTTCCTCTGTAATTGAGATTTTGTTTTTTTATCTGTAGAAAAGTTTCGAAGTTATTGCGTGAAATGTGAAATTTTCCACTGCTCCCCATAAGAACACGTGTAAAACCGTGAAATCTTTGATTGCCAATATCTCGAAAACGGAACGGTCAATCCTTTTGAAATTTTGCAGGTAATCATTTAATAGTATCCTGAATGGGTCCTCAAAATTAAAAAAAAAATCTATAGAAAAACGCCTTGGCGAAACTACAACCTTAATGTACTTTGGATTATTATCCGAATCGAAGAGAGCCCGGGTAATATTACCGGGAATGTATCCTGGGAATGTAACCTTGAAACTGCTTCAATCCAGTAATTGTATTTCTAATAAATATACTCGTTAATTATCCGGAAATATTTATTGCGATATTTTCTTTCATTCAAAAATATACACACGCACACGAATACACCCACACACACACACACACACATTTATAACATACATATTCGATACGAATGCATATTGAAAGCATTTTGATGATTTATAATTTTAAAAAAGTCCTATTCCTCGGTTCCTTTGATC
>OZ010714.1:21614667-21635890 GCA_963932345.1 Ophion ventricosus
TTGTGGCGACCACAAAAGGGCCAACTCTCCAGGGAGTGAGAGTGAGGGAGCGCATAGCACGCATCACGTGGGCAGACGAGACAGGATAAGAGGACCGCTAGACCGATGCACCGTGGCAAACGAAACCCTCCGAAGCCCACATCGAGACTCTCCAGCCAGAGCTTATGTATGACCGACACGCGGGCCCCCGGCAAATCGCGCTCAAGGACCCTCGTCGTCTCGTTTCGTGGCCGGGGACATTACATTATATGTATATACTATACGTATATACATAAATGGTTGCAACATGCAGGTCCCGTATATACGATCGCGCCTCTGCGATGCGTTTTTTTTTCTATCTCTTTTTCTTTCTCTCTCTTCCTCTCCTCCTCTCTCTCGCTCCTCTCGCAAAGGGACTAAACAAGATACACCAGTAGCCTTCGAGTCTACACGTCCGTTCCAGCACTCGCTCTGTCCTTTCCTGTGGCGTGTGCATCCTCCGAGCCTGCTATTCACTAATAATTTTTTGCATTTTCGAAGTGAAACTTCTTTGGCCGCGTTGAGAGTAAAATTTCAAGGCTGCAACGTTTCGTGTCGGAAAAGAGACGAAAGATATCACTTAGGGAGAGAGAGAGAAACGAGAGAGAGTATAGTCGTATACCTTATGCATAGCGTTCTCTATTCTCCGTCGCCGCTTTGTTCGGTTCTTCGTACACCACCCCGCTTCGCTGAACCGCGCGAACCGGCAGGAGAAAGAGAAAAGGCTCGCGCGTTTACAGGAGAGAGAAAGGCCCACGCGTTAAGAGAGAGCGAGAAAGAGAGAGGCATGGTTAGGCGCATGCGCGTTTTTTCCACTGGAGCGTCCTGTGTCCCGTATATACACGGGCGGAAATTGCGTTCGGGCTTTCATCGGGCCCATCTTAATTTTCCCTAACTTTATTAAGGCCTTAGGCCACTCTAGAGGCCAAAAAAGGGCATATTTTGTGATGTTTTTTCAGCGAAACCATAAAATAAATCGGAATTACAAAATAGGGGTTTTATTATACACGTAATTGATTTTTTCACAGCGATACATGTCAAAATGGCGACCGTGCAGCATTTTTCCGGATAACGCCTTTATTTCTGAAAGGTCAACGCCGGACTAACAGCTCCTATAATTTTTGAGTTATGATGCGAATCTAAAGTTTTTTCAATTATATTGGGTGAAGTAAAAAGTTCTGAGCGCTTTTCGCTAGATGTCTTTAGTGAGCCATATCTCTCGATGTATACATCGCATCGGGTCATACTATATGGCGATGTAAAGGTGACATTACGCTTCAAAAAAGTTCTTTGACGGTTTTGTGTTTGGTGAAGCCAGTTGTGTTTTACAGCGTTCCAAAATGAAGGTAAAAAAAGAGAAAATTCGATATATTTTTCATTACCACTACGACCAAGGTGAAAAGGCGGAGCAGGGGGCCAAAAAAATTTGTGCTGTTTATGGACCCAATACAGTGTCGAATGCAACAGCAAAGCGGTGGTTACAATGTGATTCCGTTCTGGTAACATGGACGTCGAAGATGTGGCACGCTCTGGTAGGCCAATCGTCGAAAATGTCGATAAAATCATGGAAATCGTCGAGTCGGACCGGCATGTGAGCACTTATTCCATTGCACAGGAACTGAAGATTAGCCAGAAAACCGTGTGGAACCATTTGCATAAGGCTGGTCTCAAGAAGAAGCTCGATGTATGAGTGCCACACGAATTGACGCAAAAGAATCTTTTGGACCGAATTAATGCCTGCGATTCTTTGCTGAAACGTAACGAAATCGACCCATTTTTTAAGCGGATGGTGACTGGCGATGAAAAATGGGTCACATACGAGAACAACAGACGAAAAAGATCGTGGTCCAATCGCGGTGAGCCGGCCCAAACGACCGCCAAGCCCGGATTACCGGCCACGAAGTTTTTGCTGTGTGTTTGGTGGGATTGGAAGGGAATCATCCACTATGAGCTGCTCCCATCGGGCCAAACACTCAATTCGAACCTCTACTGTCAACAAGTGACCAGATTGAAGCAGGTGATCGACCAGAAGCGGCCAGAATTGGCCAATAGGAAGGGTGTTGTGTTCCATCAAGACAACGCCAGGCCGCACACATCTTTAACGACGCGCCAGAAGCTCCGAGAGCTTGAATGAGAGGTTCTATCGTACCCGCCGTATAGTCCAGACCTGGCACAAAGCGATTATCACCTTTTCAAGCATTTGCACAATTTTCTTGCTGGTACAAAACTGGCATCAAGAGAGGCTTGTGAAAATGAGCTGGTCAAGTTTTTTACCAATAGGGACGAAGAATTCTTCAATCGCCGAATTATGAAATTGCCTTCAAAATGGACAAAAATTATCGAACAAAACGGCGCATATTTGATCTAAATCGGATAATCCTAACTATATTAATTTCATCGTCGAAATAAAGCGAAAAAACGCTCAGAACTTTTTACTTCATCTAATATATAGATTTATTGATTTGAAATTACAGCTTACGTGTGAGGTGGTTTCGATCCCGGTACCTCTGGGTCACAAAATCCATGACGCTGCCCACTGAGCCAGTTCTACTTAGTTTATTTATTAATTTCGCATCGTGCATACTTGCAAAAAGTTGCGTCATTAAGAAATGGGTGGATCAATAAATTAAAATAACGTTATCGGATTGATTATTTTTTTTTTGCATTGAGAGCTATATTCGCATAGAATTAAATAACCTCAAATTGTACTTTTTCCAAACATATATTCTGGCTAGTGACGAATTAATGAGCACGATGTTACTGCAACGAACGCTATCCATTATACAAATTATAATCACGATCGACTCAGTAGTGGTTAATCAAAGAGAACATAGCCGCAGTTGGCTAGTGTTGGCTAGGTCATCGAGAGATACAAACGTGAGAATTTTTTTTTCATGCGTAACGCCATCTATAACTCAAATTGCTTAGCTAGCTATGAGCCAACCACTCGATGGAACTACATGCAGTTACATAACCTCACTTTGTCATTTGTGACCATCATTGGCTAGCCAGGTACCTCTTAGTCATGAGGTGGTATTTTTATCGTAAGGCAGCGACGTCTGTAATCTAGTTCAGCTCGGCAGTGACTAGCCAAGGGGCGCATAGCCGCCGTTAGCTAGTATTGACTTGGTCATGGTGAGATACCCACTTGAGAATTTTGTTGATTCGCAACGCCATCTGAAACTCAGGTTGGCTAGCCAGTCATTTGCTACATGATAGTACGTGTCGACACAGAACTTCACGTTGTTATTCGCAACCATGGTTGGCTAGTCCGATACGGGCTAGTTACTAGGTGGCATTTTTATTGTAACGCACCGACATCTATAGTGAAGATCAATTGGGTAATGAATAGATAAGGGCTCGGTAACAAAACATTTAGAATATAACAAGCTCATAGCGAGCAAGCAATTAGTCAGTTCGTATGAGTTCAATTGGGCGAACCAGTTACTAGCACGTGACTCAGACAAGCTAGCACAATGTCTACTCGGGTCGTTGTTGTTTTGTGTGAAATAACCGTTGCAATATTTCCAATAAGTTCTCATTGCTAGAGTCTTCGTAGTTTTGTGGCTACGAGCGGCCACGAACTACCGCCAGATGTCGCGGCAACCGTCTGCTACTCAAACTACAGCAAACAACAGAGGCCCAATAGGCGAATTGTATGGAAAATTGTATGCCATGCGTATATCAACTTGAAACTTGGACGAAATGTTCCTTAGAAGGTGTAGAGGTGCACCACGCAAGGATTTTTCGAAAATCAACTCTTAAGACGGTGAAATGGGGTGTAATAATCTATATATTGATGAAGTAAAAAGTTCTGAGCGTTTTTTTCGCTTTATTTCGACGATAAAATTAACATAGTTAGGATTATGCGATTTAGATCAAATATGCGCCGTTTTGTTCGATAATTTTTGTCCATTTTGAAGGCAATTTCATAATTCCGCGATTGAAGAATTCTTCGTCCCTATTGGTAAAAAACTTGACCAGCTCATTTTCACAAGCCTCTCTTGAGGCCAGTTATGTTCCATCAAGAAAATTTTGCAAATGCTGGAAAAGGTGATAATCGCTTGGTGCCAGGTCTGGACTGTACGGCGGATACGATAGAACCCCTCATCCAAGCTCTCGGAGCTTCTGGCGCGTCGTTAAAGATGTGTGCGGCCTGGCGTTGTCTTGATGGAACACAACACCCTTCCTATTGGCCAATTCTGGCCGCTTCGGGTCGATCGCCTGCTTCAATCTGGTCAGTTGTTGACAGTAGAGGTCCGAATTGGGTGTTTAGCCCGATGGGAGCAGCTCATAGTGGATGATTCCTTCCAATCCCACCAAACACACAGCAAAACCTTCTTGGCCGTTAATCCGGGCTTGGCGATCGTTTGGGCCGGCTTACCGGGATTGGACCACGATCTTTTTCGGCTGTTGTTCTCGTATGTGACCCATTTTTCATCACCAGTCACCATCCGCTTCAAAAATGGGTCGATTTCGTTACATTTCAGCAAAGAATCGGAGGTATCAATTCGGTCTAAAAGGTTCTTTTGCGTCAATTCGCGTGGCACCCATACAGCGAGCTTCTTTTTGAGACCAGCCTTATGCAAAAGGTTCCAAACGGTTTTCTGGTTAATCTTCAGTTCCTGGGCAATGGAATAAGTGCTCACATGTGGGTCCGACTCAACGATTTTCATTATTTTATCGCCATTTTCGACGATTGGCCTACCAGAGCGTGCCTCATCTTCGACGTCCATATTACCAGAACGGAATCGTTGGAACCACCGCTTTGCTGTTGCATTCGATACTGTATTGGCTCTATAAACAGCACAAATTTTTTTGACTGCCTGCTCCGTCTTTTCACCTTGGTCGTAGTGGTACTGAAGAATGTATTGAATTTTGTCTTTTTTTACCTCCATTTTGGAACGCTGTAACACACAACTGGCTTTACCAAACACAAAACTGTCAAAGAACTTTTTTTGAAGCGTAATATCACCTTTAAATCGCCGTATAGTATGACCCGATGCGATGTATACATCGTGAGATATGGCTCACTAAAGACATTTAGCGGAAAACGCTCAGAACTTTTTACTTCACCCAATGTATAAAAGAGAAATATCACTTACTGACTGATTAATCACGAAATCTCAGAAACTATAAAGCCCACAAACTTGAAATTTGGCAGATAAGCTTTATAGGATGTAGACATCCGCCGAGAAAGAATTTTACTAAAGGGACAAATTAAGGGGGTGAAATAGGGGGGGGGGGGTCAAAGTTTGTGTGGAAAATTGTATTCCTTGCGTGTATCAACTTGAAACTCGATATAAATATTCTTCAAAACAAATAATAAAACGCACATTTTAGGATTTTTTAAAACAACTCCTAATGCGGTGTGCAACTTCTAATGACGTTTCTATGGGCCAAATTCCACGCGGGCGAAAGCTAGTTTATCCATAAAATCAGTTGAAACCACGCTCATAATGTGTTTTCTCCACTGCCGAGAGCTCAACAGCCTTGAAATGTGCACGAATTCGGGTCATCAGTTCACAATTCATCCTATGGTAAGTAAAATCGGTAAAGTTTCTTTTTTTTTTAAATATGGAAAAATGTCGGCCGTCTGGCCCATTTTGCAACAATATTGCGTGTATACGATAGATTTCATCACAATTAATAGTATCGGTTGGTCGAAATTGAGATTTAAAATTTCGAAGTGGCCGGGGCGTATGATACATGGCATTAAATACTATTTAAATTGCGATTATTGAACCACACTAATGCGAGTAGTACATGCGTTCAGAATTGTTTGACGGAAGTTGTATATGTGAACAGAGTATAATCTATGGTTATATCGAATTGTTGAGTGTTACTTCGGATACAGGATTGGAAGATGTAACCGCCGATCGATAGACGAGTCTCGTGTCCTCGAAGCTTCGAATCTCCGTCGTATTGTATATTCAAGGAATGCTCGTCTCCTTTCTATATGTCGCTTTACCGTTCTAGCAGCCCTTCAGCCTCCGTCTCTTTCCCTCTGTCTGTCTCGATGCGCAAATTCTGCACCGTAGGTTGTACTCAAACCTCCGCACCCTCCTTCGTGTCGTCTAGTCGCGCGGTAGCGGGCGACGAGATACGCACACACAGACACAGAACTTCACACCTCGACCAGTGTTCCAAGTCGTCGTTTCGTTTGGACGAGTTGAATCTTCCCTCCCTCTCTATACTTCTTCGATATCGTACCTACCCTCTTATAAGCAATCCCCTTCCACTTGTTCTCTTTCCCTCTCTACCTCACTCTTTCCCTAGCTCTGTTTCTGTCTTCCATACTAGGATAAACCGTACAGCGAATGGCCGGAGACCAATGAATGGACGAAAGCTGATTTATATTTATTTATAAATTTATTTAATATTTAATAATAAATATTAATATTTTATTAATATAAATAATATTTAATAATATTAGATGAAGTAAAAAGTAAATTTTCCGATTTAGATCAAATATGCGCCGTTTTGTTCGATAACTTTTGTTCATTTTGAAGGCAATTTCATAATTCCGCGATTGAAGAAGTCCTCGTCCCCATTGGTAAAAAACTTAATCAGCTCATTTTCACATGCCTCTCTTGAGGCCAGTTTTGTACCATCAAGAAAATTTTGCAAATGCTTGAAAAGGTGATAATCGCTTGGTGCCAGGTCTGGACTATACGGCGTGTGCGATAGAACCTCCCATCCAAGCTCTCGGAGCTTCTGGCGCGTCGTTAAAGATGTGTGCGGCCTGGCGTTGTCTTGATGGAACACAACACCCATCCTATTGGCCAATTCTGGCCGCTTCTGGTCGATCGCCCGCTTCAATCTAGTCAGTTGTTGACAGTAGAGATCCGAATTGAATGTTTGGCCCGATGGGAGCAGCTCATAGTGGATGATTCCCTTCCAACCCCACCAAACACAGAGCAAAACCTTCTTGGCCGTTAATCCGGGCGTGGCGATCGTTTGGGCCGGTTCACCGCGATTGGACCACGATCTTTTTCGGCTGTTGTTCTCGTATGTGACCCATTTTTCATCGCCAGTCACCATCCGCTTCAAAAATGGGTCGATTTCGTTACGTTTCAGCAAAGAATCGCAGGCATCAATTCGGTCTAAAAGGTTCTTTTTCGTCAATTCGTGTGGCACCCATACATCGAGTTTCTTCTTGAGACCAGCCTTAGGCAAATGGTTCCAAACGGTTTCTTGGCTAATCTTCAGTTCCTGGGCAATGGAATAAGTGCTCACATGCTGGTCCGACTCGACGATTTCCATGATTTTATCGACATTTTCGACGATTGGCCTACCGGAGCGTGCCTCATCTTCGCCGTCCATATTACCAGAACGGAATCGTTGGAACCACCGCTTTGCTGTTGCATTCGATACTGTATTGGGTCAATAAACAGCCCAAATTTTTTTGGCCGCCTGCTCCGCCTTTTCACCTTGGTCGTAGTGGTACTGAAGAATGTATCGAATTTTCTCTTTTTTTACCTCTATTTTGGAACGCTGTAACACACAACTGGCTTCACCGAACACAAAACTGTCAAAGAACTTTTTTGAAGCATAATGTCACCTTCAAATCCCCGTATAGTATGACCCGATGCAATGTATACATCGTGAGATATGGCTCACTAAAGACATCTAGCGGAAAACGCTCAGAACTCTTTACTTCACCCAATATGAATATTAATTATTTATTAATATTTGATAATAAATTATATTTATTATTTGATATTTATGCTTAGAATAAGTAAAGAATATAAATTGTCGATAAAAACGCAAATCACTATACTTTCGCAAAAAAAAATCACAGTTGTCGTTAAAACCAATTTCTTAGATTAATATGAAATGTTGACGCCACATGGAATTTCTCTAGCTTGTAGTACTTACAAGTCGCACAACTTTTGAAATTCCTTTTCCACCAAAACTACCAACGCAAACATGTATGATAGCGGCATCCTCATTTAACAACAAAAATCTATATTCTGTAAAACTCATGCATGCAACAGTTAAAACGTACTATACCAACAAAAGGGAAAACGTGGCGCGGTGGTTTTCACGCGTAAATATAGGCAACGATAAATACAATTCACGAGCGAGCGTTCTTGCAGTCTCAAAAGAGAAACTCCACTCATGGAATACTCGAATAGAAAAAACGTCGGGACCAAAGCGAAGATAATAAAACTCACCCGAGACTTCACACGGTTGTAAAACGCCCTTAATAGGATCTATGAGGATAGTGCGCCAAAGCTCATTCTCAGAAATTGAACAGCGGCTGCATTTATTATAGCCACGACCAATAATGAACCTAAAACTATTTCCCCCCACTACGCCAAACGATCACGCGAATTAACCTAGTTCTTGCGAACGATTATCCAATCCCTAAAAAACGCATCACGTAAATGCATTCCCCCAACAGCTTTTTGCCCTCACAAACCGAACTCCCTTCATTTTTGTGAGACGAAGCACCGACACTCTGTTACTGATCTCCAAATCGAATAGTCGACTTACCAAATTAAACATTCGGTCTGCGTTTCAGTCAAACGATACTTAAACAGCTGTAGGGGAGAGTGGGGCACAATGGGTCACGGGGCACTGTAAGCCACATGCGATTTCTCGGAGGTTTGTAGCTCGTCAATTCCGATATTTTATGCGTTGGTCCGTGATTTATATTTAGTTTCGCCAGGCCTAAATAAAAATCGATAGGAGCTCACAAAGGATTATTAAATATTAAAAATTGATTTGAGGCTTGGAAAAAAAAATATTTCGCTCGCCGGGAAAACGTAAAATATAATGGCACTTTCTGTAGTGGCTCGGATTTTCGGTCCTAATCGATTATTTATGATGCACTCAGTGATTTGTATTTTTTTCATTCGTAGTTTAATTAATAGTTATTTTCATCAATAATCAAATATTTTACTAGTGAGGTACAATGGGTCACCGAGTCGTGGGGCACAATGAGTCGACTCCCAATGAGGAAACAAAGAAGTGACGACGCTCCGAAGAAGCTCAATGTGTCACCGGCAACCACATGCAATTTCTCGGAGTTTTGTAGCTCGTAAAATCCGATTTTTTTTGTGTTGGACCGTGACTTATATTAAGTTTCAGCTGGTCTAAAAGAAAGTCAACAGCAGCTCACGAAAAATTATTAAAAATACAAAATCAATTTGAGCCTCGCAAAAAAAATGTCGCTTGCCTGGAAAACGTCAAATATTGTGGGGCAATTGTGTGGGGCACAATGTGTCATCGAGTTGTTGAGCACAATGAGTCGACTCCCAATGTTATTAGCAAATAATACCCGTTGTGAAATTATCGGTATGTATGACAATCTGTTATTTATGTTAGGAAACTATAAGAGTTTCAACCGGCTCGTTGTACCCTACGTTTCGCAACACTTGACAAACTGTACCCACCTATCTGACACACTGTACCCCACCAGTGGGGCAACGATGAGCAAATCCGCAAATTTTTTTTGATCCCATTATTTTAGGATTTTTAATCTTTTTGCAAAAAATATGGTAGCTTTATTTTACGCCCAAAGGCCTATAAAATCGGTTATGACTTTTTTTTTCTAATCAGACTACGTTGGTAAGAGTAAAAGCCTTTCCCTACGCGTATTTAGTTTGTACCGAATTACAAGTTTGCAAGAGTAAAAATGAATAAGGTGAATGTGAATTAAGACCAAATTTACCCATCTGAACATTTATTTGATCGATTAATAATCCATTAGGCGAAACCAATTGTCAACTCAGAATCACGCACCTCATATTAATCTAAATCCAATGTTCTATTAAATTGTGTTCGGAATTCACGCGGAAGCCAACCAAAGAGCCACTGCGCAACCTAAATCAATTCGAACTTCGCGCTCTGACTCGGCAACCTCGCGAGTCCCAACTATATCTCTCTTCGGGACGTAACATTGAGAGAAAGCGACTATCGAATAGTCGAAATCCGTTAAGGATGCGTGGAAGATGCAATCCCAGGCAAAAGCATTCGAAATTTAAAAAAGTTTAATACACATCTCAAATATGAATTAAAATCGATGGTGAGTCGCATAAATTGTAGATCAACCTCAAATTTGCAATCGAAAGTACTTTTTAAAATTATATCACCTGTATCTGAAAATATTTAACTTGATGTGGGCAAAACTCTTGAGTGTGAATATTTCGCTCGCTCTGCCGCAGTTTTCGAATCGCTCAACTGTTTATGGTGTTTCCATGCAGTTCGGTAAAGATTTATGGAAACCCCGACCGAACAACTAAGCAGAATTTCAGAAAAATACAATTAAGGGGTTGGGCCATTTCACAATTTTGAAAACTTCGAAAAAAAAATTCTTTGGTTTAAAAGAAGCCTACGAAGTCTCAAAAATGATACACCAAAATATAATGGGCGGTGAAAATCGCTAAGTACACCAAACAGCCTCTGTGTTTGGTGTACTTACAAAGAGAAATCTGTGCCACGAGGCGCACGCGCGGTACATCAAGCTTTCCGAACAATCGCTGCCTGCAGCTGCAATGAAGGCACGAATCAGCTTCAGAGCGCTCAGAAAGGAAACAGAGGAGCAGAATATCAATGTGGAAGGCCAATTTTATAGTGCAGACAAGCAGACTAGATACCAGGAGAACGAACTCGGGTGGACCAGGTAGATCAAGCATATGGCAGGATCGAGAGGGCGCTGCTAACTGACATGACCCGCGCAATGCGGTACTGCACACTCAAATAATTCGAGTCTCCCCCCACCCAAGGTCGTCACATGAACCAACGTTAACATAACCTGAGAAAATTGTCACGACAAGTGGTTGCCACAGTCTTCTTGGTGGTCACTGGATTTTGCAAGCTGCACAATGCCTAGAACTTGCTGTATTATTAACTTCTACAATAAATGCAATAGTATGCCATACAACGAGGTTACGTGTACGCACGACGCGCACAACGCGGAGCTGGAAACAGAATGAATGTAGAGATGCGCTGTACCGCATTGCGCAGGTATATGATTGATAGCAGCACCACGCCAGTATCCTGCCATACTTTTATACTGGCCCATCTCAAACTACTGTATTTTCGATGCATTTTCGATTTTTTATTTCTGAAAAGGTAAAAACGCGTCGCAAATTCACAAAAAGATACTCGCCGTATACGGAGAGAATACGGTAAGCGAAAATGTGTTTCGGAAGTGGCTTGTGAAATTTCGTTGTGGAGATTTTGATCTTCAAGATGCTCCTCGCTGCGGTTACCCAGTCACTACTGATGTCAATAAAATGAAGGCTTCAATCAACTCCGACCAGCCTTTGAAGACTACAGAGACCAGACATAACCTCAACATTGACCAATCAACTGTTTCGAGACATTTACGGAAGCTTGGGATGGCAAACAAGCTTGAAGTTTGGGCGCCGCACGAACTAAGCGAAAAGAATTTAACGGACCGCATTTCAACTTGTGATTTTCTGCTCGAAAACCATCAAAACGAACCATTTTAAAGCGAATGATTACTGGCGATGAAAAGTGTCTACAACAATGTCTGTCGAAGAAGATCATGGTCGAAGCTCGGAGAGGCTGCTCAGACGATCGCAAAGGCCGGATTTACATCCGAAGAAGGTTATGCTCTGTATCTAGTGGGATAAGAAGGGAATCGTCTATTATGAGCTGCTGCCACCCAACAAAACGATTGATTCGACCAAGTACTGCTCACAATTGGCTAAATTACAGCGAGCAATCGATCAGAAGAGGCCCGAATTGGCGAACAGAAAGGGCGTAGTATTCCACCAGGACAACACTAGACCACACGTTCCTCTGATGACCCGGCAAAAGTTATTGTGGCTTGGGTGGGATATTTCCGTGCAACCACCGTATAATCCGGACCTTGCACCTTTAGGCTGTCACTTGTTCCGGACGCTACGGAACAGTTTGAATAATAAAACCTTCAGTTCCCTGGACGTCCTCACAAACCACTCAGATGACTTCCTTGCCCAAAGATCTCAGGACTTCTATGAAAGAGAACCCGTGCGGAAATTGAGTTCGGACTTTGGTCGAGCCCATCTTAATTGTTCATAACTTTATTAAGGCCCTAGTCTGGAAGCCTCACATGACCCATCAGTGGCCGGTCACACTTTGTTACCGAGGGTCATTGAAGGCAAAATAACCAGGACCTTTAAAATTGCCTCAACGGTGCCTCATAAAAAGGATTGCAGCCATATGCGCATGTACATTTGTGTGCACTGTGAAAAAAAAATTTGTTATTTCAATACATTTGAGGCTTAGAAGTCTGTCGCATATGTTGACACGTTTGATCTCGCGTTGGTCCAATGAACGCACTGCATGCGTATTGATTCAAAGCATTACAGTTTGTCTACTAAACGCATAGTTTAATTATTATATTTAATCGATCTCTATAATTATTATGCCTCAAATTCTTTAGCCAAGCAATGTATACTGATTTTCCCCTATAATAGCAAAGTCTAGTAGTATTGGGCAAATCACTACTATGGAATCTACAACTACACCCCTTAAAGGCCTTTACTTGGCCCCCCATACTTAGACCATAGTTTTATTCAACCTACCTACCCTACTATTCCCTAATAGGGGCCTGGTCCGGCTCTTTTACGGAGAATACACCCCCCTCCTAAATACGGTCGTGATGTATATTTACAGAGAGAGAGAAAGAGAGATGTATATCAACGTACGAAAGCATACATTTATTTTGTACCAAAAAAAAAAACAAATAAATTATACAAACAAATTGATATAGAATAAAATAAGGCCCTGTGATATATAAATAATTTATATCCATATATGTTTGCAGTTGCCCTTTGCCTGGTTCACACATCCATATCTTTCAAGCATGGGCGTCAATACGTGGGTCTGTGGGGGGCGCGTGCGAATGTGTGCGTGTATAAATCCGTGAAAAAATAAAAGATGTACGACTGGGGAAAAACGCAGAGCAGGTGGACGTTTCGGACTAGACGCTTAAATTCCACTGGCGCTTAATTTCGTTGGTACGAATGCGACGCGTGAATATGCATGACCCCCTGTAACCCTCCGTGGTTCATGGTCGTGCCAGAGCCAACTTCGGCTCTCGGACTGCGTTACTCGACCATTTTTATTTTGTTTTTAAACTTTTTAACCCTTTCCTATCCGCCCAGAGCACTCTTCCGCCCTACGGTCCGTCCGGAACATTAGGGGGTGAGACTGTCATACAGCGAGAAAAAGAAGAGAGAGAAAAAGAAAAAAAAGAGAGAAGAGGGAGAGAGAGAGAGAGAGAGGGGAAACGCTCCCGCAGGGGTAGTCGGCTCACCGATTAAAATACCATCCAACCTGCACAACTCTCCCTTCTCTATTTTTCTCTCACACGAGCACCTAGAGATGTGTAAAACACATTCTACATCGCCTCTCACCGAGTACAGAGTACTCTGAACATGTCCGAAATTCAAGCCTGCCATGTTCTCCGGACAAAAAATGTTTGTTCATTCAAATCGAATATTTAGAACTATGGTGGAATGCGATCGCGTGGCCGATGGGCAGCTGCGGTCATCCCTCACATGAAATAACGATTGTCTGAGCCAATACTCGGATGGACTGCATTGCACTGGCTTGCACATCGCAAACCGAGGGAGGGGGGGGAGGCAGTTTTAGTAAGTCTCGACGCTAACACAACCGAAACTCACGATTCCGAAAATATAACTAAAAATTGGCTGTGGAAGCCCGTGCGGAAAATTGGCAGGGTATATCTAATACAATTCGGGGCCTTCAATGGATTATTTGAGGATTCCATAGTAGGGTTTTCCGTAAAAGAACCGAACCGGGGCCCTATTAGAGAATGGTCGATTAGGGAGGTTGACTAAAACTATGGTCTAAGTACGGAGACCAAGTCAATGTTACGTCCTCGTGAACTTATCGGATTTAGAGAAGACGTAATACGGTGTTGACTTCTCTTTCTTCTAAGACAATTAAGCCCTTCTAAGACAATTAAGCCCTTTACCCAGGGACGGAGGTCACGTCTTTGATATGGGAGAGTGAGGAGAGTGACCATTGATATTGTAGAGGCAGAGTAAGAGAACACTCTTAGTAGAGAAGTTTTACTCATTTAAATTACTTTTATTCGCCGGAGACATTCCTTTTGTTCTTGTTTTAACCGATGAGGTTACAACTGTTGTTGGTTGTACAATCGCCGGTACAATGTTGTTGAAGGGTTGTACAATCGTCGGTATACAATGTTGTTGAAGAGTTGTACAATCATCGACACACACGTAGATGAGTTCTTTTATAAAGTTACACGAGGATGATATAGTTCTTTCCACGCAAACTATTCTATAATTCTTAGTTGATCGCAAAGATAATTGTTCTTTCTCTTTTACTTATAGAATTTGCAACTTAGACTGATATCGATAGGATTTCGCACGTCAGAGATTGAGAGTCACGCGACAAAAGACACAGATTTGAAATATTCGTTTGATATAGAGTTTTAGGCTGGCCGTTTGACAGATATTCGGCATCGGAGTTAGACTGAGTGATCGTGACAGAGGTTTGACCGCTCCTTGTACAGAGATTCAGTGTTGGAGATAGACTGCCTGATTGTGACAGAGATTTGACCGGTCGGATTCGGAGTTAGGCTGGACGGACTCGGAGTTAGACTGCTCGGACTTGGAGTTAGACTGCTCGGACTTGGAGTTAGACTGCTCGCTTGTGGAGCTTTGTTCGTTCCTTATATACCCCTTTTTTCAGCGTTGCTCAAAAGGAATCTTCGGAATTGTGCTTATTGGAGATCGTTTTATTGCTTCCTCATAGGTGACCCTATGTTGGTTGATGTAATCGTAAATTTGGTCCTCCTTTGGTATTGAAGCATCCACTCCTTTAGTGTGATCGATTGGTAATTCGCTGTATCTCCTCTCTGAGAGGTAACTTATTTTTCCCTTTATGTTGTGTATTTATCCCTAGTACTTAATATCGGCTGGATGGGTATTTCCTGTTTCTTTGTGGATGACTTCTTTCTTGCATTTCACGATGTGTACTCGTTGGCAATATCAGTTGTGTAGACATGGCGCCGATGATAAAAATCGTGTCGGCTCGGTAATTTTCGGACGATTCAAGGTTACAGGCTTATCGTTACCCGGAAAGGGGTTTCGTCTCCCTACCAAAGTTTCTTCTTATCGTCCAGATTTATTGGAGTCGTGGGATGAGTGCTATGAAGCAGGGCGCGACGTAACATGAAGGCCTTTAAGAGATGTAGTTGTAGATTCCCTAATAGCGATTTCCCCAATTCTACTAGACTTTCCTATTATAGGGGCAAATTAGTATAAATTGCTTGACTAAAGAATTTGTGGCATAATAATCATCGAGATCGATCAAATATAATAATTAAACTATGCGCTTAGTAGACGAGCTGTGATACCTTGAACTAACACGCATGCATTTATTGAAACGCACGCGTTCATTGGAACAACGCGGGATCGAACGTGTCAAAATATGCGACAGAATTCTAAGCCTCAAATGTATTAAGGCCCCACACCACGGTTCGTGCGCGGTACGAGGGTGTATTTTTCGTAATTATTTTCAAGCAAACGATGAATGGAATTTTTTTATTAATACTGATAGTCAATATATACATATAGAAGACTGTATACAAATTTTTGTACTCGAATCTAAAGTATAGTTTGCGGTGTACGCCGCTTCCAAGAGGACACTCCGACGAAATTGTTGCTCGGCGGTTGACAGCGATTAAGCCATACGGTTCATCTGAAAAATAAAATAAAAATGTATTTAGAAACTAGACATATAGGTTTACAACATCACGTAGGGGAATTTCAATATCTAAAAAAAAAATGGCGGACCAGCGAATTTTAGTTCCGATTTTCATGGAAAATTTTCATCGTTCATAAAAAAAATAGAAGGGGACCCATACGTGGTGCCATAGAGACTGGATTTTCGAACAGTTTAAGACTTGGCGCATGCAAATCGAATGAATAGTTTTTTTAATATGTTGTCAACCAGGTTGAAAAACGTAGTTTCGAGAAAAACGCGTTCAAAGTTTTGCTGAAGGATAATTCAACATACAAACTAAATTTTTTATTTGTCTCTTTTTTTTGTTTCTCACCGTTAGTCAGATATTCCGGGACCATACAACAGCTCCTCAGCATCCAGAGACTCATCATTTTTTTCATGTTTTGCACGCAGACGACCCTCATACGTGCTTTTTTCGGCTTCGTGCTCGGCTTCGCACATTCGCTTCTCGTCGATGTTTTGACAATATTGGTAGATTGTTTCACCAATTTTTATGCTTAATATTTCCAATACATTTATGAGGCCAATATGACCATTGTTAAAAAGTATTGAAGCAATATTAGCGGCAGTTTCAACTGTGGGTCTGCCGCTCCACGATGTCTTTGGCGCAAATTTCCATATAACAGAGTTCACACACTCCTTGTTATTCTGGTGAAAAGCGCCTAAACATCGTTGAAGAAGCTCGTCTTTACTAAGGTCCACGTATATCGGTTTTATTGCCGCACATCTGCCGCTCGGCGCGATCGTGCGCTTCGAACGGTTTCACATAAAATGCTGTATCTCCGCCAATTTTACAAATTTCTTTAAAAAATTTGGTGAGAGCATTCTTAACAAGTGTATCTTTCAGAAAATGAAAAAAAAATGAGAATTTTTTTTTTTTTACCGTGGTGTGGGGCCTTAAAATAACACATTTCTCTTTCACAGTGCACACACACGCACGTACACATTTGGCTGCAATAATTTGTTATGAGGCATCGTTGAGGCCAATTTTAAAGGCTCTGGTTATTTTGCCTTCAATGGCCCTCGGTAGCAAAGTCTGACCGACCACTGATGGCCCATGTAAGACTTTCAGACTAGGGCCTTAATAAAGTTAGGGAAAATTAAGATGGGCCTGGTCAAAGTCCGAACTTAATTTCCGCACGGGAGTAGCGGAGAGATATTGGAAACGGATCACGGAGAAGTGAATAATTATCATTTTATTTCGCCCAGAGATATACACGTATATATGCGCATACATGCATATATTTACTCTTCGCATCGTTCACCCCATCGAGTTCAAAATTTATTTGGACCTCGAGATACGTGGAGTTACAAAAATTTGTTCGATAAAACCAAATTTCCTTGTCGTTTGGGAGACAGGGTGGTCAATTAGGAAGGGCTGCCCGGGGACTTTTACATATACAGGCGATTCGGTGGACTCCATGCGCAGTGGAATTCAATGTGGAGTGGCGTAGACGATTATTCGTCGAATTATTCAGTGTACAGAAAAAAAAATGATATCGTTGAAACTGGATACAGATAGGTCATTTTTCTATGGAGTTTGTTAAGACAAATATTTCTTCCGGGCTAATTACACACATGGTGGCGTCATAATTTGTTTTATTGATCCAGGTGGATGGCAGTAAAAATATTGCACATTCGACACAATGATATCGGGCTGTCAAAAAATCATTTCACATTCATACGGAACCACCCGTGCATACACCCACACACACACGCACACATGTATATTTATATATACGTATGCGCTGTTGCGTTTCGTCCGAATCATTGGATTGCTCACTATCGGAGCACCCTTCCAATTTCGTAAAGCCGGACAGAAAATCTGTTCTCCTGCGGCCGGAGGGACACGACAATCAGATTACCAGCGTCCTGTCAACGTACGAAACAGAGGGGGAGATTTCGTATACACATAGCGCGGGAAACGAGAAAAGAACTTTCGTTTTTTGCCATTACGAAAGGGTTGAAATTCGACGCTTCGTGATATCGCCCCTTTCGTAACTTCGGACCGAATAATGTGCGATGAGGCGCATTGTTGCTCGTTGCGTCGAGGAGCACGAGTGCCTTGTCAGTTCGTTCTTATCTACATCGAGAAGCGAATCGTGAAATTGCTGCTCAAATTTATTAACGTTGGGTCACTGATCTCATTACGCATATGTATACATATATATATTTGCGGAACGAGGACAATGACCCAATGTTAATAAATTTTATATATGAAATGTATATATACATATATAATAATAATAATAATAATACTAGGATATGAAGATTTCTTCAATGATTTTCACCTCGCTGAAAATGAAGTTAATCCCGGTTAGTCGGTTAAAAAAATTATAATCAATTATTTTTATAGGTTTTTGAGTTTTGTCGAAAGGGGTAGGTTTTAGACCCACACCCCAAGAATTTTACATCTGCGCCCTGAGAATTTTAGGCCTGCCCCCGAAAAATATCAAGCCACGATGCTAAAAATTTTAGATCCGCATCCTAAGACATTTGCATTGATGGAATTCCATTCTTGTTTCAAATTTGCATTATTTGCATTCAGTTGAGGGACTATTCCAGTGTACAATTTTTTTTTGCATTATCCACAAATATGGACTTTCATAAATATGCTTTAAAATTTTGGTCGCAAAATTTGAATTGTTCCGGTCGCTTCAGCCTTTCTTCGAAAAAGGTATTCGACCAGCTGCGTGAGACCTGCCACTGGTGAACAACGATTTTCACGAAACATCGTTTTTCAAAACGGTGGAAGATTCTGAAACGAAGAGTTTACAAGCTATCCAGCCCAAACTTTGCCACATCATTCTTCATGCCATTCCTTAACCTTGTACGGGAGCGTTTTTTTTTAATCTAAAACTTTACATTTTTTTGACGGAAAAACTGTTGAAAGAAGGCCCAATTCGGCACTTATTTTTTAAATGGCCATCATTTTGTTAATTTTCATCGAAAAGAAAACCCTCCGTACGCATCTACAGTTTTTCATACTGATTAATAATCTTTTTGGATCTTTTATTTCAGACAATTTTTAAAGAAGTAGGACTTTCCACTGTCACGCGCTATTTTTTTAGGCATCATTTCGCAGTGGCCAAAGGCGCCTCTACACGATGATGTTTTGAAAGCCATAAAGCCCACATACCGGGTGCGTTCATAAAGTAATGCAAGTGTTGTCGTAGAAAAAAAAATGTATTCAAGATATAGTTACAAATGTTTAGAAATCTTCGAATTGCTCCCCTCGTGCATTTACACATCTTTTCCAGTGATGTTTCCAGGCACAGTACGCGCCCTGGCAGGTCTCATTCAGAGCGGTCGTCTTGGATCGCCTCAATGCCGTCAAAACTGTGTCCTCTGAGGGCAGTCTTGATCCTCGGAAACAAAAAGAAGTCTGCCGGAGCCAAGTCGGGACTGCAAGGGGGCTGAGGCAGCGTTGCCAAGTTGTTTTTTGCCAGGAACTCACTGACGCGCAGAACGGTGTGGCTGAAAACATTGTCATGATGGAGCACCCACGTAGCGGCGATCTTCTTTCGCACGCAAAGGACCCTTTTTCTCAATCTTTCGAGAACATCCACGTAGTAGGGAGCGTTGACGGTCTGTCCTGAAGGTACAAACTCCCTGTGGACCACACCCTTATAGGGTCGGAAAAGACAACCAGCATTGTCCAGAGAGGGCGTTGTCGATCACCTCTTCCCGGCCCTCCTTAAATGGTTACACCACCCTGAGAGGCTAGAGTAAGACTCGGTATTCATTAATATTTTCTAGCTAAACTAATGCATATTTTTTATTTCGATCTTTATATTCTTTTAGTACATGGTTTCAGCTTCTTAAATGTATTTGTTAAATCTAAAAATATTGATCATTGGCGGAGATACACGCCTCCGCGCGCGTCAAGTTTTTTTTTCCACCTTCAATCTGCGGGAATCCTAATGGCCTCACGGTTCATCTGAAACATAAAAGAATGAAAATATTTTGTGGAGTTAGGTAAATACACGGCGCTAAATAGGATTTTCTGGAAAAAAAAGAAAATGGATTTTTGGTATCACGCAGAAATTTATGTTTGTTTTTCACATAAAATTTCTACCTAAAAACATTGATTAAACAAAAACGGTTAACATTTAAAAAAGAATCCTACGTATAAATTGAGATAATTATGTTACAAATGTGTGGTATAAATTTCAAATCAATCCAAAATCGGAGTTATCGGAAAGATAACTCAACAACTCAGCCATTGTTGAGTTATCTTTCCTGCAAATTCGAAAAATGTTGTTTTGAGAAAAACGCATTTAAAGCTTTGACGCGGCTTCAACAGTACAAAACATTGAAAATTTGTGACATACCTTGTTGTACAGTTAATCGGTGATTCCTGCTCCATATTGGGGTCCTTCCTCAGCAAGTTGTTGGTCCTCGAGAGATAATCTTGCTGTTCTCCAAGCTGTTCTAGCCTCTTTTGTAGCTTCTTGCGGGCGTTTTTCAGCAAACGATATACGGTGCTCGTCTTCGTCATTGCATATGTCATAACAATTACTTCCGATGATTATGTTCAATACGTGTAATATTAATAAAATATTACTATAGCCATCATTATAAATACATGTGGCGATGTAAGTAGCTATTTCAACTACTTTCATACCACTGAAACTTATTTTCGGTGCGATTTTCCATATCATAGCGTTTATGCTTTCGTTACGGTTTTTCATTATATCTTTCTAAATCTCCGATTAACAGTGGAATCGGACCTTCCAAGAAGAAATCTACTCGGGTACTAGTTTCATATAAGCGAAGGGTGAATCTATCTAAGGGAGCACTGCAGGGACCGGTAGAAAAAGATGTATATCTTTGTTAACGGGTTACACCTAGTTCGCGGCTGGAAAAAAAGAGGTGTTTTCGTTAATTTTTTTTGGTAAATGGGTGCCGGTTTTTAACTTTTTTTCATAGTAAAGGGTATCATTTCAAGTATCTTTAACAATTTTTTTATTGGGAAATATTTATAAACGACGTAGATGCAGTAAATTGCACAGACCGCTGTGCAGAAAAGGTCCTTCGCGGTGACCACTCCTACTCGGGAACAAATAATCTGAAATCAAAAAATCAAATGAATTTAGTTTTTGTACCGTACTATCTAGTCTTTAATCGAAGGATTCAATAAAATAATGATTTTTGAAAAAAAAGTCGCCGATCGAAAGTGATCGTCGAGATTTCGGTGAAAAAAATACTCTATTTTCCTTGATATAAATAAAGTATGCATTGAAAAAAAAAAATCCTTCGATTAAGGACTGCCTTTTGATATACAAAAAATGTCTGTGAAATTTGGAGCAGATCGTTTTAGTTGTTTTTGAGATATTTTGGTCACCGATTCTGAAAAAGTCATTCCCAGAAAAACGCGTTTAAAGTTTTACGTCAGGTATATACGTAGATAAAATACCTACCTGTAAACGCTCATAAC
>OZ010714.1:21636090-21700184 GCA_963932345.1 Ophion ventricosus
AAAAAAGTGCACGCCGTCGATACTCCATTGATCCTTGAAAACTTGTGATCGTTACACGGAACGATTTCGAACGAGAGACTTTCGCATCACAGCTGAATGCATACAGTAGCTAGCCCGCATAGAGACTGACTCTGCACTGACAACCCGTCCGAGTTGTCCATACCGTATTTCAAACGTGTCTGCTACCATCGTCGTCGCAACCTTGGCGGTCGGCCGCGAGCTTCGGAACCGTGGCGCGTCTCGGATTCTCTTTGACCGGCCTTTTTTTTTCTCTTCCGCATCGGTTGCGTTAGCCGTCGCGTCTTCGCCTCCTTCCGGTCAGCGAACGGACACAATTCGTAAATAATCTAGGGTGAATATAAGCTCGGCTTAACGCGGCAACAGTTCGAACGACGCGGAGGCGACGAGACCAAAGAACAGACGATGACGGATTACGAGCGAAGCCCTAAGGAGCATTAGTGCAACCTCCGTATGCAGCGACCCGGCAATTCTCACTCTTGCTTGTAAAGAGGCCTCGAGAACTAGCGAAAGGTTCAAGCCCATTTGGATAGCAGATACGACCGGAGAACGATAGCGGAATTGATATCTGTACACAGACCCATGCGGAAATTAAGTTCGGGCTTTGATCGGGCCCATCTTAATTTTCCTTAACTTTATTAAGGTCTGGAAGCTTCACATGGGCCATCAGTGGCCGGTCACACTTTGCTACCAAGGGCCATTGAAGGCGAAATAACCAGGGCCTTTGAAATTGCCTCAATATTGCCTCTAAAAAATTATTGCAGCCACATGCGTACGTGCGTATGTGTGTACTGTGAAAAAGAAATGTGTTATTTCAATACATTTGAGGCTTAGAATTCTGTCGCATATTTTGACACGTTTGATCCCGCATTGTTCCAACGAACGCACTGCATGCGTGTTGACTCAAGGCATCACAGTTCGTCTACTAAACGCATAGTTTAATTATTATATTAGATGAAGTAAAAAGTTCTGAGCGTTTTTTCGCTTTATTTCGACGATGAAATTAACATAGTTAGGATTATCCGATTTAGATCAAATATGCGCCGTTTTGTTCGATAACTTTTGTCCATTTTGAAGGCAATTCCATAATTCCGTGATTGAAGAAGTCCTCGTCCCTATTGGTAAAAAAATTTGACCAGCTCATTTTCACAAGCCTCTCTTGAGGCCAGTTTTGTACCATCAAGAAAATTTTGCAAATGCTTGAAAGGGTGATAATCGCTTGGTGCCAGGTCTCGACTATACGGCGGGTGTCATACCACCTCCCATCCAAGCTCTCGGAGCGTCTGGCGCGACGTTAAAGATGTGTGCGGCCTGCCGTTGTCTTGATGGAACAAAACACACCTCCTATTGGCCAATTCTGGCCGCTTCTGGTCGATCATCTTGCTTCAGTTGTTGACAGTTGCGTCAGTTGTTGACAGTATAGGTCCGAATTGAGTGTTTGGCCCGATGGGAGCAGCTCATAGTGGATGATTCCCTTCCAATCCCACCAAACACACAGCAAAACCTTCTTGGCCGTTAATCCGGGCTTGGCGATCGTTTGGGCAGTCTCACCGCGATTGGACTACGATTTTTTTCGGCTATTGTTCTCGTATGTGACCCATTTTTCATCGCAAGTCACCATCCGCTTCAAAAATGGGTCGATTTCGTTACGTTTCAGCAAAGAATCGCAGGCATCAATTCGGTCCCAAAGGTTCTTTTGCGTCAATTCGTGTGGCACCCATACATCGAACTTCTTCTTGAGACCAGCCTTATGCAAATGGTTCCAAACGGTTTTCTGGCTAATCTTCAGTTCCTGGGCAATGGAATAAGTGCTCACATGCCGGTCCGACTCGACGATTTCCATGATTTTATCGACATTTTCGACGATTGGCCTACCAGAGCGTGCCTCATCTTCGACGTCCAAATTACCAGAACGGAATCATTGGAACCACCGCTTTGCTGTTGCATTCGATACTGTATTGGGTCCATAAACAGCACAATTTTTTTTTAGCCGCTTGCTCCGCCTTTTCACCTTGGTCGTAGTGGTACTGAAGAATGTATCGAATTTTCTCTTTTTTTACCTCTATTTTGGAACGCTGTAATACACAACTGGCTTCACCAAACACAAAACTGTCAAAGAACTTTTTTTGAAGCGTAATGCCACCTTGAAATCGCCGTATAGTATGACCCGCTGCCATGTATAGATTGTGAGATATGGCTCACTAAAGACATGTAGCGGAAAACGCTCAGAACTTTTTACTCCACCCAATTTTTCATCGATCTCGATAATTATTATGTCGCAAATTCTTTAGTCAAGGAATTTATACTGATTTGCCCCTATAATAGCAAAGTCTAGTAATATTGGGGAAATCGCTACTAGGAAATCTACAATTACACCCCTTGAAGGCCTTTTCTTTGTCTCCGTACTTAGACCATAGTTTTAGTCAACCTACCTACCCTACCGGGCCCTAATAGGGGCCCGGTCCGGCTCTTTTACGGAAAACCTCCTATGGAATCCACAAATAATTCCTTGAAGGCCCCGAATTGTATTAGGGATGCTCTACCAATTTTCCGCACGGGGAGAGAAAAGTCCATGGTATTTATAACAAGCGCCCATGATAAAAAGAGAAGATCGTAAAATACCCTATAGTTTATTGACACCGCAATGATATGGTTAACACAAATATGAACGAAAAGTGGGCAAAGTGAATACTCGCCACCACTCGCAAATTATGCGTTTGCCGATCGCCATATTACTATAGCAACGTTCGCCCATCGTCACCCAGTACGTGGCAAATACTTTGGTGAGTGGCCGCGTTACGTGCCGTCCAGAAGACGACGATTTGTGTTTTTACTTGAAAAGTATTGATTTGTCAAGGGAAGTATTTTGCTATTAACAAGAAAGTTATTTATTTTTCGTCCTTTGTTTTTAGGTGGCTACAATGCATATTTATATAGCTTTATACACTGTGTAGAAAATGAGACCCAAAGCAATAGTTTTTATTTAAAACGGGATAACATCAGGAGTGACCACGTGGGGCAAAGGGAATAGGGCAAAGTGAATACCCTATTCACTTTGCCTGGTAATCGTAAAGAATTTCATTATATATAATAATCTGCATATTTCATTTCAGATGGTTAATAAATACAAAAAAAAGACGCAAAGTTCTTGAAGTGAAAACGTCATGCAAACAGCAATAAATTTATGTAAAGCTGGAGAATCCATCAAAGGAACAGCGAAAAACTACGAGTTAGCAAACACTACCTTCTACAGATCATTTTGTTAGTAACTTACTTTTCCAAAGATTTCTTTGTTGTTATCCACTTTGTTTTTATGCCGTATCCACTTTACTCGGGGGTTCGGGTAAAGTGGATACTTTGTGACATTTTTTGTTATCTGATTTATAGCAACTAATTAAACTAGAATTAAGGGAAAATTGTTAACGCGTTTCGAAAGTTGATTAAATAAAGACTAATTTCAGATTATTGTTTCAATTTTCTCTATTATACATTATCGGTAATAATTACGGAAAGCTTAAGGCTCACCTTACCCGGACTTTCCCTAGATCTAAACATGCGAATTGGGTGGCGTTTTCCACTAACCCCGAAAGAATTATAAACTATTGTAAAAAGCTCGAAAATATATTAGTGGTATGCATAATTCCGTAGCAAAAATCGAGTGAATTTCAAACGCGAAATATTTACCAAAAAAGTAATTTTAATCAACTAAATATATTCCACTTTGTTCAATGGCTTACTGCCACTTCAATGATTGTCCACAAACTTCACGAGCTTCATCATCACTCTCTCATAGGAGTCCTGAGATCTTTGGGCAAAGAAGTCTTCCAAGTGGTTTTTGAGGACGTCCAGGGAACTGAAGGTTCCATTATTCAAACTGTTCTGCAGCGCCAGGAACAAGTGGTAGGAAGGTGCAAGGTCCGGACTATAAGATAGGTGCACAAAAACAGCCCACCCAAGCCGCAATAACTTTTACCGGGTCATTGCAGAAACGTGTGGTCTAGCGTTGTCTTGGTGAAACACTACGCTCTTTTTGTTCGCCAATTCGAGCCGCTTCTAATCAAGTGCTCGCTTCAACTTGGTCACTTCTGAGCAGTACTTGGTCGAATCAATCGTTTTGTTGGGCAGCGGCAGCTCATAATAGACGATTCCTTTCCAATCCTTCGGGTGTAGGTAACAGTTGATTGATCAATCTTGAGGTTTATGTCCGATTTCTGTAGTCGTCAAATGCCGGTATAGGAGTCGATTAATGCCCTGACTTCATCGACATCAGAAGTGACTGGCTGACCGGAGCGAGGAGCATCTTCCCATGTAGAAATTGACCATCGACTCAGCGCTGGCTCAGTTTCGAACTTGATCGGCCAATGCTCGGCAAAAATGCTTCGCCCAGGCATGGAAATATGACGCGCGGCTGACGCTTGGCAGCCAAATATTTGGCTGCCAAGCACAGATACGGCTAAGATGTTGCCGTATCTGTGCCGGAAATGAAAAAATAAATAAGTCAACAAATTATGAATAAAACTATTCTGGTAGTATTTTTTTTCCATATGCTTTATTTACATTAATGCATATATGATCATTGGATTAAAACGTGTTCTACCTCATTACAGTTTTTATCCTAACCTCGGGTTTCGAACCTACGGCTTCTAATTCTAGAGCTGAGCGCGCTACCTATTTAGCTATTCTAACACTTGTGTACATTTTCTTTATTTCGCTCGTTACTCTTATCATTTAAAAAAAAAATGTTAATAAATTGGCAAATGTTGAAGTTTGCATCGTTGTAATCCAACAAAAATTAATTCTTTTTGACTGCTGAATTCTTTTTGTCTATTTAGGCAGTAAAAAGTACTCACACGTTTTTACGTATTCTTATTACAGTTTTGCGACTTTAATTTAAAAAACAGGCTTTTAACATTTTTAAATTTGATTTATATCGATAATTTTTGTCTTCCCGTTATTTATTCCACTATTGTATCAATCATGGATCAGTATCAAACCGAAGATAGGCGATTATTTCTAATTAACAGAAAATGACTAATCTTTCGAGACTTGGCCCGGTATACTAGGCCAAGTCTCAGCCGATTGTCCACAAATGGTTGAGCTAGCGGTGGCTCTGGCGTTGAGCCAACGTTGGGTCTGTTCTGTACCATCGACATGCTGACGTTTGGGCCAGTCTAGAATACCGAAGCTTGGTAACCACTACTGGGCCAAGTCTCTGCCAATTGTCCACAAAACGGTTGAGCCAGTGCTGGCTCTGGCGTTGAGTTAGCGTAGGGGCTGTTCTGTACCATAGACATGCTGACGTTTGGGACAGTCTAGAATACCGAAGCTATCTATTACTGGACCAAGTCTCAGCCGATTGTCCACTAACGGCTGAGTATTGGCATTTCTACATGGGTTGGAGATCAAATTCTCCCCAACAAAATTTCGCAAATCACTTCCAATCCACACTTTCGCTTACGGCATGCTCTCCGTACACGGCGCATATCTATTTCTGAATTTGCGACGCGTTTTCACCTTTTCGGAAATAAAAAAGCGAATTTTCAAAATGACACGTTTTTCCTTCCATGTTCAAAATATAATTAAACTTCCTATAGGTTACAGATCTCGATGGATATTTTTTTTTATATGGTTGACACATGTGCGAGCGGAGAAACACCCAAAAGCAGCCCCGGATCTAGGGGGGGGGGGGGACAAACCGGGGTACCTGCCCCGGGCGGTAATTTTAGAGGGCGCCAAATTCATGTGTTTGAAAAAAGACTTGTTTCACTAAAGCGCTTAGGATCCAGGGTGCCTCGTACTATCGATTGTTCATTTTATTTTGGGACACATCTTAAGTTCATTTTTGAACGCATCCTTAGGCTGGCTTTCCACCAGAGTTGTGAGCTTAGGATGTGTATGAAACCAACAAATAGGATCGCTTCATTTTCATGGCTTAGCACACCAAAAACAAGCCTTATTACAGTCGGGTAGCTATAAAAAAGGCGAAATTATAGATCTGATGGACCCAGGTCCATGGCCGGACCCCGAAAAAATGTCTATAAGATGAACTTTGATGAGATAATAGATTCTTTCGCGAAAAGCTCGACGTGTAAAGCTGTAGCAAGATTAGATAGTAAAACTTGCTGAGACCTAAAGATTGAAGGTTTGTGTATAGTCTGGCTTGCGCTTTGTCAACACTTGTTGTATCTATTCTATATTAAGGTAGTAGTCTAGCCACAGTCACGTTGAAGAGTTTATTCTCTGCTCAATCCATGAAAGCTTCGTAATATTGCGAAATATCGTTATAATGTAGGTTGTACATCTTATCGGGATGTAAAAACTTATAAAGTAATGATGAAAATGCCTAGTATAATATTTAGAGTTCGAAAAATAACAACGTTCCCTCGATCATCTAACCCTCGCTTTTGTATCAGACTATTCATTCCGGCTACTAATACGCAGATACTCTGCGTATACGCATATGGACACACTACTGTAGTCTAGCGAGCGCGGAGATCGTTGCAACGTCGCAAGCCCAGCGAACTTTTGTCGTGATATTTAGTATAAACTGAAATACAAAATTGCTTAATTTTAATCGCTATATCTCTGAAACTAAACGGTCGAAATTCATTTTTTTACCGACTTCGTCATATGTGCCTCTATAATTGGTAATAAAAAAAAAATCTGTAGCAAAGTTTCGAAGTTATTGCGTGAAATGTGAATTTTTCCACTGCTCCGCATAAGAACACGTGTAAAACCGTGCAATCTTTGCATGTCAATATCTCGAATACACAATGGTGAATCCTCTTAAAATTTTGCAGGTAATCACTTAATAGTGTCCTCAATGGGTCCTCAAAATAAAAAAAATAAAACCTATAGAAAAACGCTTCGGTGAGACTACTACCTTCATGTCACAGATAAGGAAAAGTTATTAGCAAATAGGCAATAAAGAGCGCAAATTGATTTAAGGGTTTTTATTCTTCCGGTCACAAAAAATCCCACTATATTGGTTTTCCACTATATTGGAAAAACTATTACACCGATTAGGCTCAAATTAACAGGAATTATTCTAAATGTGTATCTTTTCGACCCCCATTAGCGGTATAAGAATTCATTAATATTTAATCCTATTTTAAACAATGTAAGTTGTAAAAAACATTCGAAAAATTGAAACGTGCGCCATTTTCTTTTCCTTTTATCGAGGGTGAAAGTCTTTAGTAGGGGTCATAACGACAACTCCATTTTATAATAAAATACTCGACTTTTTGTCTTCAGATACTCCAAAGTTAAGATTTCGTGTCGACAAGGTTAAAGCAGGGGTAAATTCAGGCAGCCAGATCACCAAGATAAATTTTAAATAATTTTTTTTTTAAATTGTTTCTTTTACTTTGAAACTTCTATTTTTATGTATAAAAAGATTAAAATATGGAGATAAATTTTATCATGAAAAAAAATTCTTGAAAATATTTGTTATAGATGGATATTGATGCTTTAATTTCTCATAGTATAGGGGAATATCTATTTTATAAACACCTACTATATTATAGAGCATTGAACAATCAGTGTATGCTTGTAACATTGGTGGTTGCGGTTAACCCTTCATAACTCAACAACATAAAAATGTGAAAATCGTTTACTTTATGGTAGGTCGTAATAAATTAAAAAACACGTATTATTTAGTTAAAAAAAAATTAATCAGACGGCTAGGTATCAAGAAATAAAGGGAGTGCGTCAGACACGTTACATTCAATAATTATATCACTAATTACTAAACACTATGCGTTACTAACAAAAAATAGCCATATCCATAAACTTACCTACTAGATTTACAGCACAAACACGTAGTTTTTGTTGTTTTTATTTTTTCACTTTTCGTAAACTTTCCGTATACTCGAATCTTGCAATGTTGCGACAAGTGAACTTCGAACAAATTTTTATTCAACTAACGCTATCTAGTTTGCATGAATTGCACTAAATAAACCATGGAACGGTTTGTAGCCGACGTGTGGGATTGATTCAAAAAAGGATTAAATGTGAATATGGGATTTTGGGAGGACTTAGATGGTTTGTTACCGAATTGTAACACGGTGATATAAAGGGTTAACATATGTGCCTAATTTATGCAATTGCTAATATATTAAAAAGCGATGCTACATATGCTATATTATTGGTATTTCTCTTAAGATAGTATTCTCGCCACAGTCACGTTGAAAAGTTAATTCTCTGCTCAATCGATAAAAGCTTCGAAATATTGCGAAATTTCCTCATAATATAGGTTGTACATCTTATCGGGATGTAAAAACTTATAAACTAATGATGAAAAACGCCTAATATAAGGTTTATCTAACCTTCACTTTTGTATCAGACTATCCATTCCGGCTACTAATACGTAGATACTCTGCGTATACGAATATGCACACATTACTGTAATCTAGTTCTAGTCTGCTCCAGTCGCTTCGTGGCACTAGCGTCGCTAGACATTGCTTTATTTAAATCGCTATATCTCTGAAACTAGACCGTCAAAATTCATGATTTTTTTTACACACTTCGTCATATGTTCCTTTGTAATTGAAAATTAAAAAAAAATCTGTAAAAAAGTTTCGAAGTTATTGTGTGAAATGTGAAATCTTCCACTGCTCTCCATAAGAACACGTGTAAAACTATGAAATCTATGATTGCCTATATCTCGAAAATGGAACGGTGAATCCTTTTGAAATTTTCGAGGTAACAATTCAATAGTGTCCTGAATGAATCTTCAAAATTAAGAAAAAATCCATCGAAAAACGCTTTGGCGAGACTACTTAATGTACGTGCATCCAGTAACAAACGCAAATGATTCGCTCCATTCGTGCACTACACTCACGCACTGCGGGTATGTTTTGGGTGAAGTAAAAAGTTCTGAGCGTTTTCTGCTAGATGTCTTTAGTGAGCCATATCTCACGATGTATACATCGCATCGGGTCATACTATAACGGCGATTGAAAGGTGACATTACGCTTCAAAAAAAGTTCTTTGACAGTTTTGTGTTTGGTGAAGCCAGTTGTGTGTTACAGCGTTCCAAAATGGAGGTAAAAAAAAGAGAAGATTCGATACATTCTTCAGTACCACTACGACCAAGGTGAAAAGGCGGAGCAGGCGGCAAAAAAAAATTGTGCTGTTTATGGACCCAATACAGTATCGAATGCAACATTCCGTTCTGGTAATATGGACGTCGAAGATGAGGCACGCTCTGGTAGGCCAATCGTCGAAAATGTCGATAAAATCATGGAAATCGTCGAGTCGAACCGGCATGTGAGCACTTATTCCATTGCCCAGGAACTGAAGATTAGCCAGAAAACCGTTTGGAACCATTTGCATAATGCTGTTCTCAAGAAGAAGCTCGATGTATGGGTGCCACACGAATTAACGCAAAAGAACCTTTTGGACCGAATTGATGCCTGCGATTCTTTGGTGAAACGTAACGAAATCGACCCATTTTTGAAGCGGATGGTGACTGGCGATGAAAAATGGGTCACATACGAGAACAACAGCCGAAAAAGATCGTGGTCCAATCGCGGTGAGACTGCCCAAACGATCGCCAGGCCCGGATTAACGGCCAAGAAGGTTTTGCTGTGTATTTGGTGGGATTGAAAGGGAATCATCCACTATGAGCTGCTCCCATCGGGCCAAACGCTCGATTCGGACCTCTACTGTCAACAACTGACCAGATTGAAGCAGGCGATCGACCAGTCGCGGCCAGAATTGGCCCATAGGAAGGGTGTTGTGTTCCATCAAGACAACGCCAGGCCGCACACATCTTTAACGACGCGTCAGAAGCTCCGAGAGCTGTGATAGGAGGTTTTATCGGTCCCGCCGTATATTCCAGACCTGGCACTAAGCGATTATCAACTTTTCAAGCATTTGCAAAATTTTCTTGATGGTACAAAACTGGCCTCAAGAGAGGCTTGTGAAAATGAGCTGGTCAAGTTTTTTACCAACAGGGACGAGGACTTCTTCAATCGCGGAATTATGAAAAAGCCTTTAAAATGGACAAACGTTATCGAACAAAACGGCGCATATTTGATCTAAATCGGATAATCCTAACTATGTTAATTTCATCGTCGAAATAAAGCGAAAAAACGCTCAGAACTTTTTACTTTATCTAATATGTTGTTAGGCGCAAAGAAACCCGAGAAGCGAGAATAATTCAACGTTCGCTTGATTCGGACGGTGTGTTCGACGCTCCGCCGTCTGAACGTTGCTCTTCTTCAGCTTGCTCCAGTTCATTGAGTCCGGTTGACCACGAGATCACTTCGTACGAGCTCCAAAAGGGGCGGCGAGAATATCACCACTGTATCTTCATGGCTTTCGATAACTCTACCAAAAGTCGTCACATGAACGTGACATTGAGGAGCAGTGCTGCGAAAATTCACTTTTCTCTAGCTGGCTCGATGTACGCGGTAAACTAGTGACGGAATTCGGAGCAAATTTTTGCAGGAATGACAGGAATGATTGCACAGTCTGTTCGGCGAGAGCGTGTATAGCGAAACGCAAAAAGTATTTTGGCGAAAGCATTGAAAAAAATACACACATACACTACACAATATGAACCGTGATGCTTTATTATTAATAAGTGATCCAGTTATTAATAAGTGATCCAGTCTCCACTATTAATAATCGCCCGGCACCTGCGAGGCATACTTTCCACTAATTTCTTGGCATAATCTGGTGATAAAGAGCTTCATATGAGATTAATCTGTCGGAATGCAAGGTCAAAATTCTATCACCGAGCTGATTTTTTTTCTGGAAGTATATAACCCCTTTGATGATTATCTTGTGCAGTTTGGGTATGATCCACAGTAGATGATCCGTTTTTTTAGAAAAAAAATTGGAAACTTGACGTATTTCGTGGACTAATTACATTACGCTTATAGAAATCTTCCGATCATTTTTCCGTACATTATTTATATCTGCTTAGAAAATATTACCACGGAGCTGAAAAAATAGTTACGGTTCGACCAATAATCGGATTAACTCTTAGCACTGTGAAAATAAGGATTCACAACACCGTTATAAAATCATGAATATTTTTAAGGAGTTTCGGGACACTCAATGAAATGCTACCATTTGATTCAAATTTATATAGTAAATTCTTTGTCATATACGGAATGTACCCTCTAAATATTACATCGATCGTCTACACCGTTTCTATAAAATTTACAATTGAAGAAACACTTTTTAACATAGAGCATTTAACATTATAACACTGATAACGAATTTGTCATAATGTATTGAGTGATTTGCCAGTTTTTTTAATAATATTTTGAACATTTTTTCACACTATTTCGTGCGTAAAATTGCCATTCAGCAATGAGCGTAGGCAGTTCAAATATCGCCTTATGTTCAAAAGGGTTTTTTTAATTGTAAATTTTATAGTAACGGTGTAGACAATCCATTTAAAATGTGCGAGGTGCATTCAGTATATGAGAAAGAATTTACTGCATAAATTTGAATCAAATGGTAATACTTCACCAATTTTTTTTATACTCTTCAAATATGTGTTAAAGTACAATAAAATTTTCAAGAAGGTCTGTTGTTTCTTTCTTTATAAAAAAAAATCACAAAAAATCCCCCTTTTTTAGGCCTCTACCCCAGACGACTACCTTAAAGGGGGAGATACCTTTACAAGGTTAAAAAATCAATGATTTTGTGGATTTTTTTTGGAAGGCAAATACTTATTTCCCTTCCAAATACTTATTTCCCTTCCCTTTTTTGGAACTTTCGCATTTATTAGGGTGTACTTTGATCTACCAAAGCGTATTTTTTAAGTTGCAAAAAAAAAATAAAAAATGGCTGAGATATCCCGCTGGCTTTGGAGCAGGTCGACTCGGGACTTCTAAAATGGCATACACTCAGGTGCTCGTCGTTTTCATCTGAAACCAATACGGTTGAAGATATTTATTGAAAACATTCATAGTTCGTCTGGAAGCCTAAAAAAGTGAAAAATAAAAAATTGGAAGAATTATACAATTTTTGAATAGACATTGCGATTCTTTCTGAAATTTTTCTTATATTTTCATATGGAGAAGTACTTTTTGCCCGAATTTTTAAAACAATTAGGCTTACAGACAAGGTAGTGATGTTGTTCAGGCATGTGCCAAATTTGGTTAAGATTGTTTAAATAGTTTTCACGTGAGGATGTATGCCAATTCGAAAAATGTAGTTTTGAGTAAAACGTGTTTAAAGTTTGGTCACGGAACAAGTCAATGATAAAATTTACTTACTGGCTAATTAGCGGTTCCAGGGTCATATACTAAGCCTTCAGCTTCTTCGAAGAATTGATTTTCTTCAGCCATTTGATTTTTTCGTACTTTTCGCGCCTCTTTGGTCGATAAGGAGCTGCGCCGCTCCTGTCGATGCACCCGTTGAGCGTCGGCGCTGTTGGCGTAATTTTTGCACTGAGTTCCAATTATGATATCCAATGCGAGCATAGTTTTCAAAATCGATGTATATCCTTCGTTGAATAGTCCAGCCGCAAGATAGGATGCAATTTCGACGATTTTCAGTCCAGAATTTAAGTGCTTTGGAGTTAAGATCCAGATTCGTTCAGTTGAAACTTTCATTGGCATTTTGAGTATTTTGATTATGATAAAAAATAACAGTGGATGCATTTGGAAACAGTAGAGTATAAAAGATAGGTAGCCCCGTCGGCAACGCACGACTATGCATGCAGTGCCCTCAAGCGTCGGGAAGTTGTGTCACGTTTGTTAATATAACTTCCAAACTGCTTCGAATTTTAATTTAAAATTTGGTACGATATTTTTAAGACATTGGACTAACGTTTTATGGAAAAAAATCCATTTTTTGAAAGTTATAAAGATATCTCCCCCTTCAATCCTTGGAAACGAAAAGAATTCTGCCGGAGCTAAGTCGGGACTGTAAGGGGGCTGGGGCAGCGTTGCCAAGTTGTGCTTCGCCCGGAACTCACTATGAACTAGGAACTTCACAAGATCAATGATACTGACGCAACCAGTCCTCGGAGCGGACTGACCTTAGGGACATTGTGAAGCCAAGCGTCCTCCCCATCTAGCCCAAATGGTCCGAACGCGCTGCGACGTACAGTTGCTTCATAATAAAACCACTTGCATTACATTATGAACACACCTTGTAATATCACCACACCCCAACAAATTTGTGCATGGATTTACGAAAGGATATGTTTTTTTGGCATTTTCAACAAATTCCGGTTGAGAATTACAAACGAAAAATTCTCAAACGTCGTCATTCGGGAAATAGCCCGGAATCCACTTGGATGTGAATGTAGACTCTTAAGACAGTCGTCTGGTGTAGAGGCCTAAAAAAAGGTGATTTTTTTTTATAAGGAAAGAAACAACGGACTTTCTTGAAAATTTTATTGTACTTTAATAGACATTTGAAGAGTATATATATTTTTTCTAATCAACTTGTACTTGTCATTGTCGCAAAGTGGCGGAGTATTAAATTGACCATGGAAGTGCCTCGCTGCTGGAGTCTCAAACTGGCGGAAAAGATGGTGTGCTTAATTCTTGTCTGGAACGCAAAAACCACAATTATTTTTAATTGACATATATTTTTATTGTCGATGAAATTGAGAAACCCAGAAAAAACCGCGAAACCATATTAATTTTCGAGGCTTGAACAAAAAAGTGACGATTTTTACTATTTTTTTTTCTTTCTTCGTGCAATAAAAATAGTATAAAACGACTTTTTTATGAATGTTTTTAGTTAATTTAGGATGGTTTTCAATCATCTAGAGAATGAACTTTGGTTTGGGTCGATAGGTCAAATAGTTTTTTGCTATCACGCCCGCCGATTTGAAAGAATCACGAAAACGAGATTACGAGAAAACGCGCTTTAAAGTTTTCGGTCGGGAAAATATTAATTATTGGTAACTTACAGGAATCTAGTGCTAATCAGCTATGCCTGGTCCGTATAGTAGTCCTTCCGCTTCTTCAAAAAACTGATTTTGATTCATTTTTTCGAGTCTACGAGCTGTACCAGCCTCCTTAGAGCTGTAACTTTGACGCTGGTTTTCCCGCGTGATTCGTTGCGCGTCGTTCTGATTGGCGAACATCTTGCACTGCTGGCCAATACTGAATCCCAGCAACCCCATAATCATCAAGACTGCTGTATAGCCTTCATTAAATATGCCTGCAGCTAGATAGGCGGCAATTTGTACGATTTTAGGCCCCGAATTCAAGTGTTTTAGAGCCATACGCAGAGCCATTGCAGATGAGAATTTCCGCAATCGCACCAAAAACAGTCAGACATTCAATTATTCTGTAATTATGAAGTACATTCATAATTACATCTTCACTACTTACAGTACTCAATTTTTTTCGCAGTAACGCTGTGAGCCAAATCTTCATCGTCGTTCTTTTGCGTAAACCGGTTACCGTGAAACTTACGTTTACGCGTAAGTTTTTACCGACTCAAATTTCTACATGGGAAGCTTGGTATTGGAAAAACATAGATTTCAAGTTTGCGGAGTTTTCTTTAGCCTTAAATGTTAAGTATCACTTGCGACACACTTATTTTTAATGAAAATCCCATGAATTAATCGAGATATGGCAATATTCGTGGAAGAGGGAAGAACGACCAGCTGCGTTCGGGATTTCCATCCAATTGATACATAGTCTTGACAAGGTTGATTTTTGTTAAATTGAAAAATATTGGGGAACAATAAAGGTATTATTATTCAAATTTGCGAGTGTTCGCCAACCCATAATTTGCGAGTGTTCGCTTTACCCGGACTTTTCCTATAATAATAATACTTTCGTATGACCGGATACATTTGTGAAATTTTGGAAATTACGAAAACGGCAAGCAGTAGAAGAAAAAATTTGATTTTCAATAAAAAAAAACAATTTAATCATATGATAGGAAATATTAGGTGTATGCCTTAATTTTTACAGATTTTTTCTTCGAGCTTAAAATTATATTTAAAATAGAAATATTTTCGCGGTCTTTTGTGGTTTTGAAAGGATCGGACGCAAGGTTTCAGAACACCGAACGACTCTACTGAATGAAGACTCAACGCAAACGCAACAAGAGCTTGCAGCTCAGTTAGGAGTCACCCAAACAGCTATTTCCAAGCGTTTGCACCAAATGGAAAAAATTCAAAAACTTGGAAGGTGGGTCCCACATGTGTTGACCGAACACAACCTAGATCAACGTATGAACACGTGCCTTTCACTGCTTGTCCGGCAACAAAAAAGGATTTCTTGTGGAAAATTGTGACGGGTGATGAAATAGTAATTTATGCTACAAGTGCGGAAAACAACGAATTCCATCGCGCGTGAAGTTGCCGCATGAGCCGAAGGCTTATGGTGCATTTCACACGAGTACGAGTGAGAAATGCACCATAAGTCGAGGCGAATTCGGCAACTTACGCGCGATGTAATTCGTTTTTTTTCGCACATGTCCCATACATTATTTTTTGCAATGACTGTCTCGAAAGTGGGATTTGAGATTCAACAAAACCAATAACAATTATATTCAAATATATCACATCAGTTCAGATCATTTCCTTGTCAGAAAATACGACTGTGATAAGTTGACGTTTCATATGACATGAATTTCGCTACATTCAAGTTTGATCAATCGGTCCAAAATCGTAGAACAAAAAACTATCAACTGTGAAAAAAAACCGTTTTTTCGCGAATCAATGTGGTAAAGTGAGCTATAAATAGATTTTTTTCCGCACTAGTGCGGGAAAGTCTCACATTCCCGCACTAGTGCGGGAAAGTAAGCATCGTTGAGAAATAAGCCACTTTCCGCACGCTAAACACCAATCGAAAATCGCACTTTCGGGGCAGGCATTGCGAAAAGTATATTTTTTATGAGAATCCCAAACGTAAAAAGTTATAGGTAGATCCCGGGCAACCCAGTACATCGACGCCGAAACAGAACATCCACTTAAAGAAGGTTCTCCTGTGTATCTGGTTGGACATGAAGGGTGTGCTTGATTACGAACTCCTGGAAACTGGTCAGACGGTGACTGCGGAACGCTACAGCCGACAATTGAACAAACTGAGCGAAGAACTTGATCAGAAAAGGCTATTTACTGGGCAAGGAAGCAGGCAAGTCATACTGCTGCATGACAACGCTCGACCTCACGTTGCTCGCGCGACTCAGAAGACCCTCTTGACCTTGGGATGGGAAGTTCTCCCGCACGCGGCATATTCACCAGACTTGGCTCCATCCGACTACCATTTGTTTTGGTGAATGCAGCACGCCTTAGTGGATAAACAGTTCAAAACGCTGGACGATGTGCGTAAATTCGTTGATGACTTTATCGCCTCGAAGCCTGCAAGTTTCTTTCGCGACGGCATTCGTATGTAACCTGAGAGATGGTGCAAGGTTATAGAAAACGATGGACAATATTTCCAAGATTAAGTTTGTGCTCTCTATTTTTTTATATGAAATAAATTTGCTGAAAAATCTGTAAAAATTAAGTCGTACACCTAATATTATAAATTATGTTCTGTCCGAATTTGAAGTGAATCGGACGAATAAATTTTGAGATACCACTTACACCGTTTCATCAAACATCATTTTGAGAAATTAAGAAGGAAAAAAGGACGAATCGCAGCAGGGCGGTTCGCCGGAGCGCAGTGGCCGATCTGACCCTTCGCAGAAATTGTCATAACTCGACCAATTTTTATAAATTTCACAAAATCTTCGTTACAATTAAAGTTAAGGCCCTAGGTTATAAAACTATGTAATAAAAATTGCTTTTTTTCTATTCTAAGCTTACGCGGACCCCTTAACTCTGTTTAGTTCTCGTGTGGCCAACTGCACAAGCAGTGTACTGCTTATGGTGGAACATCGATAGGAACACGACCTCAAGATCATGAATTACACGATGCACGATCAATGATGCGTCTACGTGCACGCGTGGGTGGACAAAAACGTAGCGAAAGCCCGAAACCCCTACCGTCAAGGTAGGACTATCGATGCGCGGAGGCGTCGGGTCTAAATTGGATTATCGACGATCAAACACGAAATCCGATCAAATCGCTCGGAAGGGGCTTCATCCGCTTTTTTCCGTCTCTTGCGCGATCGCTCTTCCAATACGGTCTTTATGGTCGATTCGCTTCAGGGGGCAGGACGAGGGTGGCTCGTATCAGTGGAACGCGGTGTCGCAAGCGCCTCCGACAGGTCGAAGCGTTGGAATTAAGGTTGACGAGATACGAATATTTTAAGAGGATCAAACACTCTTGAAACTCGATAAATCAAGATTTCGATATTCTCAGGATCGATTCGATACGTCGTGGGTAATCGCGTGTTAACGGTAAACGTCACGGATTTTTTTTTCATGTTTCTTGTAGGAAGCTTCGCAAATTTGGGAGGTCAGCATCATATGCTGTCATGCTCGTAATAAAAAGTACATCCAACCTCACAAACGAATGTGGAAATGTATCGGTAAATACATGCACTATGAACACAGTAAATATTATTATGTATTAGGTCTATGCACAATTCCGTAGCGGAAGTCGAGTAACTTTTAAACGCAAAATATTTATCGTAAAAGCGATTTTAAGGGATCAGTATCAGTCTATTTTTGGAAATTATTGTTTTTCTAAAAACATCAGTTTTGCATACTACATACCTATAGAAATACGGTAGAGAACGTTATTTAGCTCGGAGTGCATCCGCAGCGTAGCGCGTCCAAAGCTCGCAGAACAGAGATCCGAAACCAAAAATCCGAAGAAAGTGAAGCTTTTGAAGAAGCTGAAGGAATAATGTATGGACCAGACATCGCTATTCGAGGGTAAGAGGCTTTTTTAAAAGTTTTATGTACATTTTTACAAGAGAAACTTTAAACGCGTTATTCTCAAAACAATGTTTTACGACCTTGTCGGCATGATTTTGGAAAAACTATTGCACCGATTGGGCTCAAATTTACAGAGATTATTCTATGCATTTATCTCTTCGATCCCGATCAACGGTATAAATATTCATTAATATTTAATCCTATTTTTAAACAACTTAAATCCTAAAACACAGTCGAAAAATTCAAACTGCGCCATTTTGTTTGCTTTCTATCGGAGGTGAAAGTTTTTAGTAGGGGTCATAACTACAACTCCACGTTATAATAAAATACTCGACTTTTTATTTTCAGATGCTCCAAATTTAAGATTTCGTGTCGACAAGGTGAAAGCAGGGGTAACTTCCGGTGGCCAGATCACGAGATAAATAAAAATAAAAATATTTCTATTTATCTAAAAATAAAAATATTTATTTTATTTATCTTTTTTTATTTAGATAAATAAAAAAGATTTTTATTTATCTAAATAAAATAATTTTTTATTTATCTAAATTAAATACTTTTTTCTTATACTTTGAAACTTCGATTTTTATGTTAAAAAGATTAAAATATGGAGAAAAATGTTATTATGAAAAAAATCGACAGATATTACAAAAAGTGCAACTATTTCATGGCATTAAAAATGTAATAAGACTTTTCGGGTGATAAAAAAGCTACATGCAAGTAATAGGAGTTGCTCTCTCTCTCACCTCTCATTCTCTCACTCTCTTATTACATTCTTACTCGCTTCTCACATTCTCACTCTCGCGGTCACTGACGCACATTCTCACATTCTCACTCTCTCACTATCCATCCATCCATCCATCCATCAAACTCAAACCAACCCAAACAAACAAACTTAAACCCAAACGAATAAACTTAAACCCAAACAAACAAACAAACCAAAACAAAACCAAGCTTAACCCAAACAAACAAATCCAAACTTAAACCCAAACAAACAAACAAACCTAAACAAAACTTAGCTTAACCCAAACAAACAAACCCAAACTTAAACCCAAACAAACAAACAAACCAAAACAAAACCAAGCTTGACCCAAACAAACAAACCCAAACTTAAACCCAAACTGAAAACCAAACAAACATACCCAAACCCAAAAACAAACCCCAACCTAAACCCACCAACATTGTAATGTACACACTAAAATTGAAACTTACAACTTGTTACCACAAATGACTCTAACATGTAATGCAGCATTTTTCAATAAATCTCAGAAATTTAGGATGTCGTAGCTCCCCCCACCCTGCTACAAAACAGCAGCAGTGGAGTGGGGGTAGCGTTAGTTTCATGTGACATCTCGCTAAATCAGACCCCCTATACACATCTTTGAAAGCTTTTTCAATGCTAAAAAATTCTTGAAAATTTGTGCAATAGATGGAGACTCGATGCCTTAATCAACTAAATATGTTCGATTCTGTTCAATGACTTTCTGCTATCTCTCCACGAAGATTATTATCCCTCTTTCATAGAGGTCCTGAAATCTTTGAGTAAAGAAGTCATCCAAGTGGTTTTTGAGGATGTCCAGGGAACTGAAGGTTTTATTATTCAAACTCTTCTGTATTGCGCAGAACAAGTGATTGCCTGAAGGTGCAAGGTCCGGACTGTCTGGTGGGTGCAGAAAAACATCCCACCCAAGCCGTAATAACTTTTGCCGGGTCATCAGAGAAACATGTTTTCTGGCGTTGTTCTGGTGGAACACTACGCCCTTTCTATTCGCCAATTCGAGCCACTTCTGATCGATTGCTCGCTTCAATTTGGTCAGTTGTAAGCAGTACTTTATCGAATCAATCGTTTTGTTGGACGGCAGCAGCCCATAATAGAAAATTCCTTTTCAATCCCACCAGATACAAAGCATGACCTTCTTCGGGTGTAATCCAGCCTTTGCGACCGTCTGAGCAGCCTACCCGAGTTTTGATCATGTGAGTTTTGATCATTTCCACTGATATTATTGTAAACAATCCACTTTTGATCGACAGTAATTATTCGCATAAAAAATCGATTCGTTTTGATGGCGTTTGAGCAGCAAATCGCAAGCTGAAATTCGGTCCATTAAATTCTTTTCTCTCCGTTCGTACGGCACCCAAAAATCAAGCTTTTTTACCATCCCAAGATTCCGCAAATGTCTCGAAACAGTTGATTAGTCAATGTTGAGGTTATTTCTGATCTCTGTAGTCGTCAAAAGCCGGTCTGAGTCGATTAAACTTGATTTTATCGACATCAGTAGTGACTGGACGACCACAGCGAGGAGTATCTTGGAGATCAAAATCTTAAGGCATTCTCTCTGTACACGGCGCATATCTTTTTGTGAGTTTGCGACGCGTTTTTGCCTTTTCGGAAATAAAAAAAGCGAAATGCATCGAAAAAACACATTTTTTCCTTCCATGTTCAAAACATAAATATACGTCACGGATCTCGATGGATATTTTTTTAAATGTCGGCACTAGTTTCAGCTTTCACTGCAATAGGATCCAATGTGATGACCCATTGGATCCCTATGAGGAATTAGGAACAATATCAGATTCCAATTGGATGCCTACGAAAATTTCTGCACGGATATACGTAAATGCAAGCTGTCCCATTTGTCGAACACAGCAATAATTCAAGAACAGCCAAGTACATCGAAAAATCCCGATGCACGTATCGAGCGCATTCAAATGAGAAGAATGGCAAGAAAACTTTTTTATTTAGTCGACGTTTTTAAGGTGATTTATGGTCAACTTAAAAAATAAAGGCAACCTATATTTTTTTACAGTGGCATCTGTGCCACTGTAAAAAATGGCCAATAATGGCCGCTTAGGGTCGATCGCCTGCTTCAATCTGGTCAGTTGTTGACAGTCGAGGTCCGAGTTAAGTGTTTGGTCTGATGGGAGCAGCTCATAGTGGATGATTCCCTTCCAATCCCACCAAACACGCGGCAAAACCTTCTCGGCTGTTAATCCGGGCTTGGCGATAGTTTGGGCCGACTCACCGCGATTGGACCACGATCTTTTTCGGCTGTTGTTCTCATATGTGACCCATTTTTCATCGCCAATCACCATCCGCTTAAAAAATGGGTCGATTTCGTTACGTTTTAGCAAAGAATCGCAGGCATCAATTCGGTCCAAAAAGTTCTTTTGCGTCAATTCGTGTGGCACCCATATATCGCGCTTCTTCTTGAGACCAGCCTTATGCAAATGGTGCCAAACTGTTTTCTGGCTAATCTTCAGTTCCTAGGCAATGGAATAAGTGCTCACATGCCGGTCCGACTCGACGATTTCCATGATTTTATCGACAATTTCGACTATTGGCCTACCAGAGCGTGTTTCATCTTCGACGCCCATATTACCAGAACGGAATCGTCGGAACCACCGCTTTTCTGTTGCATTCGATACTGTATTGGGTCCATAAACAGCACTAATTTTTTTGGCCGCTTGCTCCGCCTTTTCACCTTGGTCGTAGTGGTACTGAAGAATGTATCGAATTTTCTCTTTTTTTACCTCCATTTTGGAATGCTGTAACACACAACTGGCTTCACCAAACACAAAACTGTCAAAGAACTTTTTTTGAAGCGTAATGTCACCTTTAAATCTCCGTATTGTATGACCCAATGCGATGTATACATCGTGAGATATGGCTTACTAAAAACATCTAGCGGAAAACGCTCAGACCTTTTTTACTTCACCCAATATCTCCGTTGTCTTTAGAGTGACGAAAAAATGTCAGAAGGTAATTTGATTGATTTCGAAGGGCTGATACAGTGGCGAAAAATTCATTTTTGTCAAGGTCATAATTTTTGCGTTCCCAAGGTCATCAATGGTTTTTCAAATGGAAACATGTTTTTATTTTTATTTTTAATAAGACTTTGTAGCTGACATTCGGACGAATCCAACGACCCATGATATCATGATCTTGAAATTATTTTTCACCAATATACACGTGTAAAAACGGGAAATCGTGATGGTATTGACAATAAGAATATCCGAATAATGTAATTGAATTTTTTGTGTAGAAAATTTATTGTAACAAATGTTCGAAGTGATAGCCATTAACCTCGACACATTTTTGAAGACGTCGGATGAATGATTCTCTTGACCTTCGAATAGTTTCTGCTTTGATAGCGGCGCAGGTTATCCAACGGATACAATAATGTCAATAGTCGGAGATGTTTCTGATGTTTGTAAATACTGGCATAGTAACGTAGTAAAACTGGAGTAGACTGAAGAATGAAGAATACCATCTACCAATATTAGAATCAGTAGACAAGTGTATCCATCCAAAGTAACATGTAATAACCGTATCGAAAATGGTATTGCACAGTCAAGCAGAGAAAGTGGAAATGATTCTGATTTATGGTGAGGCCGGCAGAAACTCTGTGCAAGCGCAGGAACTTTATGCACAACGTTATCCTGACAGAAATCATCCTTCCCGTCGATGTTTCGATCAGATTATTCGTTTATTCCGTGAAACGGGCAGTGTCAATCCACTCAAAAGGAAACGTCGTAAGACTAAAACAAACGAAGAAGCAGAGATTGCCGTTCTGGCTCCAGTAGTTCATGATCCGCAATTAAGTAGTCGGCAAATTGAGCCCTATTGCGGACTTTCCAAGGCGAGTGTTTTAAGAATATTAAGACGTCATCAATTTCATCCGTACAATATTTCCTTGCATCAAGAACTTCATGGTGCCGATTTTGGAAATAGGGTTCAGTTCTGTGAATGGCCTCTGGGCCCGTTAGAAGTGAATCCGAATTTTTTCGACGACGTTTTCTTTACTGATGAGTCAACTTTCACTAACCATGGACAGTTGAATACGTATAACATATGCACTATTGATCAATCGAAAATGCGACGTGGTTCCGGCAAATTGTGCACCAGCGTCCTTGGAGTGTTAATGTGTGGTGTGGCATAATTGACGACCGGACTATTGGACCATTTTTCATAGAGAGCAATTTGAATGGACGGAAATACGTCGATTTTTTTAACAACACTTTGGGGGAATTGCTACAAGATGTCCCGTTAGCACAGCGATGCCGAAAGTGGTATCAACATGATAGCCGTCCAGCTCCTTGGGCAGTTTTAGCTCGCGAAGTGTTAAACCGAAAGTTTCCCGGACGCCGAATTGGAAGAGTTGCAGTAATCCCTCGGCCTGCTCGTTTGCCAGATTTAAGGCCACTTGATTTCTTCCTATGGGAAGCTATAAAGGATCGTGTTTACCATGATGTTCCGACGACGCCGGCGAACATGTGAGAATGAATTACAGGAGCCTATCACACCAGAAACTATTCGAAGGTCAAGAGAATCAGTCATTCGACGTCTTCAAAAATGTGTCGAGGTTAATGGCCATCACTTCGAACATTTGTTATAATACATTTTCTGCACGCAGAATTCAATTACACTATTCGGGTATTCTTATTGTCAATACCATCACGATTTCCCGTTTTTACACGTGTATTTTGGTAAAAAATAATTTCAAGGTATCATAGGTCGTTGGATTCATCTGAATATCAGCTACAACGTCTTAATAAAAAAAAAACATGTTCCCATTTGAAAAACCATTGATGACCTTGAGAACATGAAAACTATGACCTTGACAAAAATAAATTTTTCACCACTGTATCAGCCCTTCAAAATCAATTAAATTACCTCCTGACATTTCTTTTCTCACTTTAAAGGCAACGGAGATATTTGGGATGGTCACGTTAAATGGTCCACCGTGTATATATGCACACGCATATACAAATAAACACGGCGACAGACGAGACTGTATACGTGTATACATTGCTTCTCTTTTTGCAGATTCGCAATCTCCTCTCGTATTAATATTGCAAGACGTAGAATAAAAAATGTTGAAAGGAAGAAAAGAATTTGCGTTATAAGCATATGCAATGTTCCTTCGAGTCGGATTTATTTTTCCCGCTGTCATACGAGCTGCTCTGCAACGACAACAATGAGAAGAAGTTCTCGACCTCATCGAGGCCGTTGATGTTTCTTCAGGCGATATTCGTGTTCTTCTATACTCGAGCGAGCTATACAGATTTGGGGCACTTTGTTTTTTTTACTCGGTTCCGTTTCGACTCCGAGTCCGTCTGAAGGTTGAACCAGAGAAAAAAAGCCATGCGAAATGCGCCATCGAAATAAGCCGTTAGGTATGTGCACATAATTGTGATATGGCATGAACACTTAGGCCCTTACATCGAGGTAGCTCGCCGAAAAATAAGTTTCTTTTTTCATTTTTTTTTAGAACACTAAAAAAGCAATCAAAATGAGGTCTGAAGGATTTATTTTACATGTGTAGACGTAAACAGAACAAACAAAAAATTGTGAAAAGAAAGATACATAATGGCAGCTCAGTCATAGCTACACTAAGAGAGTTTTTTTAGGCACTCTCCGGGAGGAGGCAAAACTTTCATGAATGAGTACCCGTGTAGAAATTTGTCGCGGAGTCCCCAAATCCTATCACATCCCTATAGGAATTTGATAGAGACGCCGCACGTAGGGAGTCCACATTGGAATCCAAGTGAATACAGCGCTGATTCTCGATTGACGTCGTTTGAAAATTTAAACTTTGAAAGACGGAAAACTAATCACTCTCTAATTTCCAGTTAGGCAAGGAATTCATTTTTAATAAATTAATTTGCAATTTCCAAAACTATTTTCTCAACAATTAATCAGGTAATTGTTATTCGAATAAAACGCATTCGTTTTATTCGAAAGTAGGGGAGACTGGGGCTAGAAGTTACAGAGGTAAAACGATAAAGCGGAAATTTCTGATGAAAAGGTGAAGCTACAGAAATGTTAGAAAGAGAGGAAAGATGCGGCAACGTTGCACATCGCATCACGTTGTGCCGTATTTGTCGACAGAAGGACCCGCGTGCGTTGGTGCGGAGTAAGTGCAGGTTTCTAACTTTTTCTTTCATATTTAATAATTTTGGTCTATACCTGTCGCTATTATGTTCTTTATAGGCTAAAACAAAGATTTTGTAGCTAAGATAGCCAAAAAATATCGTTAAATGTTGAATAGTCAATTTTGATGATGGGGCTAAAAGTAAAAAAATATCGAGAGGAGATATAGTAACATGTCACAACCTGCCCCATCTAGAATGAGTGATTTATGTAATTAAATATCGTTCTTTCTTTTCGTCGTCGGAGAACGTATAAAAGAAAAAAACGGAGCGCTGAACGAAGTCCAAAGACGTCTACGAACCAGTGGCGAAGATTTTGAATGAATACAAAACCAAATCTGTTCGCGGTTTGGCAAAAGATATATCAGTAAATGACGCATCAGCTAAGGAGAAAAACAAAAAAGGTAAAGCCAAATGCCCGTCAAAGAAATCGAAAGTTTGATCGGTTCAAAAGAAGAGAAATATTTTTGGCTCATCTGGTGGGGTCCGTTCGATCAAAGTCGCACTCGTGAAGAATAAGTCCAGTGCACTAATTGCAAAAAAAAAAAAATGGTCGCGTGAAATGTGTCACTATTGCACATATACTACGTATATGTGCAATAATTGCGATAGTGATTATTCCGATTAATTATTTTGTGGTTTACTTTCTTTTTTACGTTTGATTACTTTAAGTTCATTTTTATGATTATTTGCAACATTAAAATAATTATATTTGGTATTGAGGTAAAAGTTTCTATGCTTTCGTTGGCAAGTTGGATATCTAAAGACTGTTTAACGCCTACATATTATTTTATTTGAAAAAAAAATTACAACTATTTTGACGATGGTCCTCAAAATAAATGACTGATTAGTGAGCCAGTCTATTTTTTGTCACCCCTCATAGTGTAACAACTAACCCGTAATGCGTCACAAAAAGTTCAACCGTCATTTTTAGTTGCGTCAAATTCACAATTGAATCATGCACATGTACCGTGGATTGGGGTTACTTTGATTCGTGGAGTTACTATGATAAAAACTTTGTTTTATTTTTAAATTCAAATTACGAAGTTCCTGAAGGCGACCGAAAGCTTTTTTTTTACGGTTGATAAGCCTGAATGTCTCTTTATGTCATCACTCAGACGCAGCACGAACGAACGGGTTTAAGTGACCGTAAAAATATAAAAACCGTAAATAATGTATTTAAACTATTCTTTATGCTAGATTAACTTAAAAAATAACAAGTTGAGTGTTGCAAATACATGTTTTTGGTAGAAATCACCTTGTCAGATGTTTATTAAACTACACCATTATGCTTTGTTGTGTGGCATATCCTCAAAAACATATTTTATAAGCGGCAGTTGTTTCGTTGGGGTGTCTTTGATCGCTTCGACGGGGTAACATTGATCATTGATCAATTTCACCCCACGTATTATCTTTATTGCTAGTCTCGGAGTATTCTCAGTATTCACAGTCGTAGCAAAAGAAACGTACAAGTGGGTTTGCCAAATAATGGAATTAGACCCTTCATTCGTGGAAGGTTTCAAATCAGCTGGAAGTAAAACAAGGTTCAAGAGAATTAAAGGAGATATATCTGAAATCGATAACATTGATATAGTATCATTCTTGCCGAAACCTATCGATAAAAATGATTATGTTGAATTCCCATTTGATATTAATGTTGCAGAATCGTAGGTTAAGAAATGTTCTTAATGAACAATTTCATCTCTTTTTGTGATTTAGATTACCTAGGTAGACAAAAGTAAGTTACCTACCTTACAAATTGTTTTTTTCTAATTTTTTAATGTTTCGAAGTTTATGGATGTGTTACCGCATAAATAATTATGAAATACCAGTTGTTTATCAATAAAGTTGATTTTGAAAAGTAAAGGTGTAATATTTGTTCCATCAAAGTAATTCCAAAACAACAAAAATTGTTGTAACTTTCGATCCCGCTGATCTTTTTTTTTTCTTCTTTAGGAAAAATGCTCCTTCTTCTTTTATTGTACTGTATCTTTCGTCCGATTATCATTAAGAAAAAGGCCGGTATCAAAGTAACGCGACTCTCAGTATAACTTCGATCACGACTAATTATTTTGTTTTCTCATTTATTTTTAAATATGTTAAATTGTAATTTGGAAGATATGGAAGACTAATAAAAGTTGATGTTTCCAATTTGAACAATTTTTTTTTACGATATTATTCAAAGAGATATATTGATTTTCATTTCAAAACCGAACAAAGTAACCCCAATCCGCGATATTGAAAGCTTATCAATTCCTTTACATGGACAACATATATATAAATATATAATTATTCAAAAGACGACATGTGATAGATAAATTTGATAAAGATGTCACAACCAGCCCCTACTCACTGGATACTATTTTCAACAATTGCTACAGATTTTTCAAACAAAAAGTTCGCTAGAACAGAGGCAAGAAACATCGTCCTATGGCAATTGCACGGGTGGATAAGATGAAATTATTAGATGAAGTAAAAAGTTCTGAGCGTTTTTTCGCTTTATTTCGACGATGAAATTAACATAGTTAGGATTATCCGATTTAGATTAAATGTGCGCCGTTTTGTTCGATAACTTTTGTCTATTTTGAAGGCAATTTCATAATTCCGCGATTGAAGAAGTCCTCGTCCCTATTGATAAAAAACTTGACCAGCTCATTTTCACAAGCCTCTCTTGAGGCCAGTTTTGTACCATCGAGAAAATTTTGCAAATGCTTAAAAAGGTGATAATCGCTTGGTGTCAGGTCTGGACTATACGGCGGGTGCGATTGAACCTCCCATCCAAGCTCTCGGAGCTTCTGGCGCGTCGTTAAAGATGTGTGCGGCCTGGCGTTGTCTTGATGGAACACAACACCCTTCCTATTGGCCAATTCTGGCCGCTTCTGGACGATCGCCTGCTTCAATCTGGTCGGTTGTTGACAGTAGAGGTCCGAATTGAGTGTTTGGGTTTGTTTGGGAGCAGCTCATAGTGGATGATTCCCTTCCAATCCCACCAAACACAAAGCAAAACCTTCTTGGCCGTTAATCCGGGCTTGGCGATCGTTTGGGCCAGCTCACTGCGATTGGACCACGATCCCTTTCAGCTGTTGTTCTCGTATGTGACCCATTTTTCATCGCGTCACCATCCGCTTCAAAAGTGGGTCGATTTCGTTACGTTTCAGCAAAGAATCGCAGGCATCAATTCGTCCCAAAAGGTTCTTTTGCGTCATTTCGTGTGGCACCCATACATCGAGCTTCTTCTTGAGACCAGCCTTATGCAAATGGTTCCAAACGGTTTTCTGGCTAATCTTCAGTTCCTGGGAAATGGAATAAGTGCTCACATGCCGGTCCAACTCAACGATTTACATGATTTTATCGACATTTTCGACGATTGGTCTACCAGAGCGCGCCTCATCTTCGACGTCCATATTACCAGAACGGAATCGTTGGCACCACCGCTTTGCTGTTGCATTCGATATTGTATTGGGTCCATAAACAGCACAAATTTTTTTCGCCGCCTGCTCCGCCTTTTCACCTTGGTCGTAGTGGTACTGAAGAATTTATCGAATTTTCTCTTTTTTTACCTCCATTTTGGAACGCTTTAACAGACAGCTGGCTTCACCAAACACAAAACTGTAAAAGAACTTTTTTTGAAGCGTAATGTCACCTTTAAATCGCCGTATAGTATGACCCGATGCGATGTGTACATCGCGAGATATGGCTCACTAAAGACATCTAGCGGAAAACGCTCAGAACTTTTTACGTCACCCAATATTATGAGGGTATCTAGTGACGCTGCGCAACCCTAATGACAACGTTTCAAAGTGTGCCGAGTTTATCAGATGAATGTTCGGAAAAAAAAAAACGAAGACTTGGACGTATTACCGTAGAAAGTAATTTTATCCCGCAAACTGGCGGCCATCGTTTACATCGTGCTCACGCGCTCGGCAATTTTTCGAAGAACGAGAGTTGTGGATGGAGAATTTTTTTTTATCATCGCGTGTGTGAATAAGTCGACGCGTTTGAACCTAAAGAATGCGCAAGACGAGAAACGGTGAAGCGGATGAAGGGGACGGGATAGGCGGGTTATCGTCCAACGATAAAAGTCAATGGCGATAATAACGCGTTGATACCGCGATGTCGGGCTGATGCGCCACACGTCTGGCTCGCGTCCGCTGCGTCTGGCTGTCAGCGGGTCGTTGAACGTTTCTCTTTGCCCCTTGTGCTCGTGTCCCGCCCCCCACCTCCCCTTCCCCACCTTCCTTTTTTACAGCAACTACCGAACTTTCGTAGTGTCCGACCATTTTTTTCACTCTCGCTTGCCTTCTTCTCTTTCTCATTGGAGCTTTTTTTCTTCCAACTTTCCATTTCTCCACATTCTTTTCCTATGTTACTATGCTACCTGTTTTTTTCTCCTCTCATTGACTTTTTATGGTGTTCGTGTTAATCCCTCCGTATACGGCATTGAACGAAAGTTCGATGCGCATATCTGGTTCTCCACACACGCTTTTCATCAAAGCCGACGCATTCTTACCAAACGGACCAGTGGTGATTTTTCCCACATGAATAGCGCACCAATTTCACTGTTCTAGTGTATATGCAAATATTGCGATATCAAGTCGAGATAATCAAGACTGAGGGGTCTGTGTAATCTTGAAATTTCAAAATGCGACTTTTTAAAATATTTTTATAGCCGAGGATTCTTAACTTCAATTTGCAACGACGATATCGTAGAGATTTAAAAAAATCGACCGTGTTATGACAATTTTTTTGAAGGGTCAAATCGCCCACTGCGTTACGGCGAAACCGCTCTCATTGTCCTTGTTGTCCTTTTTTCTTTTGCGTTTTTTTTTCGAAACTACGTTTTATGAAGCATTGCAAAGTTTACAACATCTTAGATTGGATGGCCGAATGATTGAAAGAATATTTTTATCAATTTGTTAATGATAAATTATTGAGGTGTTTTCATTGTTTGTCGAAGATCGAACTTTTTTTTCCTACAGCTTGGCGTGAGCGTAATTTTTTTTTAATTAAAAAAAAATATCCGGTCATACGAAAGTTTTATTGTTATATTAAAAGTACATTTATTGTACTTTCAAACACACACTTTTGTAGCCAACCATACCGGTGGCTATGCAGCAACGGCGGAACTTTGTTGAAACAATTATACCTTCATTGTTTATCAATATTTTTCAATAAAAAAACTCAAAATTGGCATGACTGTGTATTAATTTTATGTAAAATCGCGACCGCGTCATGCCAATATACTCATCAGAAAAAAACATATTGAAAATCGACCTGTGCTTTCGGGTTCCAAGCTTTTGCAGACCCGTTAAAATCCGTCCGAAACTATATTTTAACGATATTTCATATTTTCCTTAGGGGACAACAATATTTTATAGTAATGGTTACTGCCCAAAATATAATACTGCTTATTGACATTTCAGCGGTTGCGTAAATTATGCACATGTCAAAGGGTTATGTGGGTTTCGAAGCCAAAAAAGCATATTTTCTCTATTTTTTTAAAAAATAATATATAAATTATTTTATTAAAAATATTAAGCACATAAAATAGCAACATTTTAACAACATTTAAAAACAATTTCATTCAAAAATTTGGGAAATTCAGCCGGTGGGACCTGGTTTCCCGAGACCCCTAAAAAAAAGTGTCCTCCTGGTGGTCAGAATAACTCATGATAGCTTTATCTGAAATTAAAAAACCAATTTTTTTTCTGTTAGTAGATAAGTATAGCTAATGATAGAACAAGGGATTTTTTAAAAAATTGAAATTTGAATTTTTGGCAGAGTTGTATGCAGAATAGTTCAATTTTTGGTACAATTGGAAAATATTCGGAAGTGTCACTCCTGTCAGAATCGAGCTGATTTTTTTTTGTATGGTTTCTTACAGTTAAAAAACATCATATTTAATATTATTATAGCAGCGCATCAACAAAAACAATGTCGTTCTACGCACCCCACGATTCTACGCACCCATCCGAGGTGCCCTCCACCCACCCCAGTGTTCTACACACCCTGCGATTCCACACACCCATCCGAGGTGCCCTGCGCCCACCCCTGTGTTCTACGCACCCCGCGATTCTACGCACCCATCCGAGGTGCCCTCCGCCCACCCCAGTGTTCTACGCACCCCACGATTCGTGGCCTCGATGCTAAAGTATAGAATTACCCTCTTGGTAATTGTTTTTGTTGATGCGCTGCCATAATAATATTAAGTATGATGTTTTTTAACTGTAAGAAACCGCACAAAAAAAATCAGCTCGATTCTGACAGGAGTGATACTTCCGAATATTTACCGTACAATTTACAATACGTATAGCCTCGTAAAATTAGTTGTAATCGAAAAAAAAAACCGTCGTTCAATCACTAGTCAATGCTATTTTGAAGAAGTGGGTAAAATTTCAATAAGATCGGTGCATTAGTTTTTGAGAAATCGTGTCCAACGACTTCAAAAATAGTGTTTTGAGAAAAATGCATATACCTGCGTCGCTCCCGGTCGGTCTTTCCTAACGGGGAGAATCCCCAAAGGCTCTCTCTCCTAGACTTTTACTCCGATTGACTTAAAACTTTGGGAAAATATTCTAGACATATTGTACTATTAGATAATAAAATTTATAAAAATTGATTTTTTTGAAATTTTCAAATCCACGTAACCCCTTAACCGCAACCAACAATCTCACAAGCAGACGTTGATTGTTCAATGCTATATAATATTGGAGATTTTCATAGAATGCATATTTCCTTACACTATCAAAAAATAACTCCCCCAAGATTCTAATAGTGAACAGGACTAAAATATACATACATACATATATTAGGTGTATGACTTAATTTTTACAGATTTTTTCTTCGAGCTTAAAATTATATTTATAATAGAAATATTTTCGCGGTCTTTTGTGGTTTTGAAAGGATCGGACACAAGGTTTCAGAACACCGAACGACAAGTCTACGTGAGTTATATAACCTCTCAGAATAGCAGAGTTTACGATGGCAACTGATAAACAGCACATTCGGCACTGCATTTTATACGAATTCCAACAAGGAAAAAATGTTTCTAAAGCACGGGAATCAATTTGCAGTGTTCTTGGTGCCGACGTTGTGTCTTATGAAACGTGTAATTATTGGTACAAACGTTTTAGAAGTGGATTTCGATCTTAGTGACCAGCCGCGCCGAGGACAGGCTATGAAGTGTGTGCTTTATTACGAACTTCTGGAAACTGGTCAGGCGGTGACTGCGGAAAGCTACAGCCTACAATTGAATAAACTGAGTGAAGAACTTGATCAAAAAGGCTATTTACTGGGCAAGGAAGCAGGCAAGTCATACTGCTGCATGACAACGCTCGACCTCCCGTTGCTCGCGCGACTCAGAAGACCCTCTTGAACTTGGGCTGGGAAGTTCTCCCGCACGCGGCATATTCACTAGACTTGGTCCCATCCGACTACCATTTGTTCCGGTCAATGCAGAATGGCTTAGTGGATAAACAGTTCAAAACGCTGGACGATGTGCGTAAATTCGTCGATGACTTTATCGCCTCAAAGCCTGCAAGTTTCTTTCGCGCCGGTATCGTATGTTACCTGAGAGATGGTGCAAGGTCATAGGAAACAATGGACAATATTTCCAAGATTAAGGTCGTTGTTCTCTATTTTTTATATTAAATAAATTTGCTGAAAAATCTGGAAACATTAAGTCATACACCTAATATACAGGGTGGATCAATAACTATTAGCACCTTTGATATCTTCGAAACTATAAGGTTCACAGAAATATTTGCTGAAATGAAATTGCACAGTACGAAAGGGGCCATCCGATAGCGATAATAGTATTTTTGCAGGTGGAGGTACTTCGGACATTTGAAGGTCAACTCCATTTTTTAAAATGGATCGGTATGTTTTTTTTCTATATCATGAAAGAGGAGCTTAAAACGAGTTCAACGACCTATAACGTAAGGTCATTGAGGGTCGTAGAAAGTACAGAAAGGATTTTCGAAATATCCTCTTTTAGTGCACCTCTACACCTTCTAAGGAACATATGTTTCACGTTTCAAGTTGATACACGCAAGAATTATAATTTCATCATTAGATTTTTTAAATATTATAATTAGAAAAATATTAGACGTTAGTTTTTATTTAACTCAAATTGAATTTAATTCGTTGTATTCTATAAGAATTTGAATTTGATAAATACATTAGAAATAACACGAATGTTGTAATTAGAAAAATATTCTATATAGAAAATAAAATATATAAAATATTCTATATATATATTTATATTAGATTTGATAGTATATATCTATTTTATTTATATTTTATTTGTTTGTATTCTATAATAAGAATTGTAGAAGACTGATAATTTCATAATTGAATTAGATTCGAGTCGAATATTAGAATTAGAAAAATAATAGATGTATTCTTCATAGCCCATGCGTTATTCCAAGTAACTCTCTACATGTGTGCCAAATTTCATCAAATCGGTTTAGCCGTTTAGGCGTGATAGTGGAACAAAATGGAAGAAAAATATTAGATATTAGAATTAGAATGAAAAGTATCCTATGTGTCATGAGCTATCTACATTTTAAATTTTATTGATTATATAATAATTTGAATTTCATTATTACATTAGATTTGAATATATAATATTATAATTAGAAAAATATTAGATATTAGAATGAAAAGTATCCTATGTCTTAACCCAGGCCATAAGCTATCTACATGTTAAATTTCATTGAAATCGATCAAGCCGTTTTGGCGTGATTGAGTAACAAACAGACAGGCAGAAAGTCAGATTCATAATATTAGTTAGGATATAAATATATATATATATATATATTGATAAAAAATGTTGCTTGTGATTTGCGACGATGTTTATATAGTGACTTTTACCATACTGTAAGATCCCGTGCGAAAATTGGCAGGGCATCCCTAATACGATTTGGGGCCGTCAAGGAATTGTTTGTGGATTCCATAGAAGGGTTTTCTGTGAAAGAGCCGGACCGGGCTCTTTAAGGGGTGTAGTTGTAGATTCCCTAGTAGCGATTTCCCGAATACTACGAGACTTTGCTATTATAGGTGCAAATCAGTATAAATTGCTTGACTAAAGAATTTGTGGTATAATGATTATCGAGATCAATTAAATATAATAATTAAACTATGCGTTTAGAGGACGAGCTGTGATGCCTTGAAACAGAATGCATGCAGTGCGTTTATTGGAACAACGCGGGATCAAACGTGTCAAAATATGCGACAGAATTCTAAGCTTCAAATGTATTGAAATAACACATTTCTTTTTCACAGTGCACACACACGCACGTACGCAAATGGCTGCAATACTTGTTATGAGGCACCGTTGAGGCAATTTTTATGGGCCCTGGTTATTTTTCCTTCAATGGCCCTCGGTAGCAAAGTGTGACCGGCAACTGATGGTCCATGTGACGCTTCCAGACTAGGGCCTTAATAAAGTTAGGGAAAATTACGTCTACTAAATATATAAAATATTTCATAAAACCAAAATAAAAAAATACTCAATTGAGAGTTCTACTTAAATGAATTTTTTATCACAATTCGTCATTCCTCGACCTCCTAAAATGATTTTTTTCGAAGAAAATAATTCGCCTACACATGGAATTGAATCTACAACCTACCTATTTTTTGTCTACACTACGCACGCTGCTGTCATTCTATCGGGTACTAATGTTATTCTAATCGTATATTTGGCATTACAGACAAAAGTAATTCCGGCCTTACTTCCGAATAGGTGTTACCTCCGATATAGGTGACATTTTGCACAAATCTTCTTTTTGACAATATATGTTACTGCTTTACTCGAATGTTGGCGCATCGCAATAGTTTTCGAAATTTCGAATTTATAAAACTGATAATTTAATACACGTATATACAGTACTGGACAAAAAAGTACGCACTAGTCGACATTTCTTACCGCACTAAAATTTACATAGCGGACTCAAAAATAAAGGTAATTGAATTTTCCAAGTGGCATTTTAAAGAGGACAAGTTTACCTTTATTGTGCTTTTTTAGAAAATTCGCTACGATTTTTTTTCGCCCCGGTGCGCACTTTTGAACGTGGCCATTTTTCGGCTATTTTTTGGCCGTCAAAAATTAACTGCAAAGTTTTTGGAAAATTTTTTCCTCGGGTTTTTCCACGGAAAACTTAAAAAGAATATCAAAACCGACATTTTTATTTTTTAGAAAGTCTCGTACGATTTTTTTTCGCCCTAGTGTTGCATTTTTAGCTAAAAAAATACATGTTTTAGTAAAAAAAGGCGTCATCGAAGAACTATAGGGTTTTAGGGGAAATGTCAAGAAGGTAAAAAGTTGCATGGATTCACACTGGAGTGGCTAGAATTTTTTCAGAATTTTTCTTGGACTTTCTTTTTACCCTTTTTGGTTGGAACTTTGATGAGTGGAGAGGCTCCAGTTGGGAATTATGGGGTCTAGGACTTCCTGGGGTCTTCGTCCTACAAAGATAAACCTTCGGACCCGTTGTTATATCACGAACATAAGTGCTATGCTCACAGCGTGCACATTCTCTTATGATTTTGTGATGCTTGTGAAATAATAAGTATCAGTATGACCTGATACTATTTATTTTACTTGGGTATATCGTCAAAAGCCCCTTTCCAGTACCTGATTATTACTCTATCCATCCACTGGTTTATTTCTCATGGCCCTGTCAGTACACTATCCCTTTTATCGTCATTTCGCGGTGGTTTTCCGATTTCTTTCCGCGTCAGTTCCTGATCAGTTCCCGAAAAAGGGAAGGGCGGATCAGGGTCTGGCCTAAGACGCGTTACATGGCCAACTTGATCTACATTGAACAGCCTGACCATGGCCTGATATTATCTAGTTAAGGCAGATAAGGGGCAGTACTTTTTCCCGACTCAAATTTCTATATGGGTAAGTTTCTAATTTACACAATTTTTTTCGAATAATTTTCCCAAGCATAATGAAAATAATAAAAAAAATAATAAGCTGCCTGGCAAGATTTTATCAACGGGGACCGCACTGATCCGATACACAGTTTTTGCATAGGTGTCGTCCAACCAGTCCTACCCTTAACACTTACGTGATATATACTCGTTTCTTGGGGGCCAAAAACGGATTAGAACATTAACGAATGGGTTGAGTAGATGGATAGGAAGGATGAGGCGCTTTAGTGAATCGGAATGGGGGTTGCACGGGTCCGGGGGGAGGAAATCAGGGCGGAGGCTGCGAAGCACGATACATTAATGTCTCTGAAATAATTCGAGACGTTACACTCAGTCACACCAGCCAGCCAGCCAACGATTGAATAGAGCGCGAGACTACGGCGTCTGGGATTAAATTTTACACGACTGGAAAGGGTCCTTTGTTGGGCGGGGGTGGAACGAGTGGTTGAGCAGGGTTGACGAAAGAAGCGAAACGAAGAGGATAGAGAAAGGACGAGAGACAGATCGAACAGAGAATGAAGACGGAATCTGAAAAACCCGAGTCCGAGGAAATCTGCGAAACAGTGGGAGGTCGAATAATATACATAACGTTCATACAAAACCTGTATCCATACACGCACACACACACACACACACACACACACACACACACACACACACACACACACACACACACACACACACACACACACACACACACACACACACACACACACACACACCATACATATGTATTTGCGTGCACTTCACCGTTCTTTTCTCACTCTGTCGGGTCTCTCGAAGTGCGCTGTTGGTGGGCCGTCTAGTAGAAATGGTAATAATAAAATCTGAAGGAGTCGACTTTGGACATGTATAGCGTGCGCACACACACACAACTATATATATAGTTGAGAGTCTAGGGTGGCGCAGCAGCAACAGCCGAGCCGGTTCTCCAGGTCTCGCAGCGTACGGAGGATAGAGTATTTTAACTTTTTAAGGGCGGTTCGGGGGAGAGGGGAAGGTCGCAGGGGATGAAAAGGTGGTCGGGTGGGCGAAAAGAGATCCGAAGGAGAAAAGGATAGCGGGGCGAAGAGTAATACATGGGGAGATCGCGAGGTGGTATAACCAGAAAACAGCGAAAGGGCGATATAGTGGAGACGCAAGGCTATATGTACCTCTATACATATGTGTATATGTAGGCGAAAAAGGATGGCGCACTGTGTGATGGAACGAGGAGGATGGTTGGTGCAGTAATAGAGAGAGAGAAAGAGAGAGAGAGAGAGAGAGAGAGAGAGAGAGAGAGAGAGAGAGAGAGAGAGAGAGAGAGAGAGAAAGGGAGAGAGAGCGAGAGAGAGAGAGAGAGAGAGAGAGAGAGAGAGCATAGAGCGGTTCACTCGAACAGTTTGGTTGGCTTGTGTCTGCGTGAAAGGGTGCTCAGGGGGGTGGAGAGGGTGTTTTAGTCTAGACGGGGAGAGACCCCCGCTTCCCGGCCGACTGTACCAGTCGCACGAGCGAACCCGGCGGGGGTTGCTCGCCCGATTCACCCCTGGCCACCCCCAATGCCGTCGTCGCGCCACCAACTTCGCTGCTGCTACCGCGACCGCCGCCACAGCACCACTACCATCACCAATGCGCCACTCAGACTGCCAGTAGACAGGTTGCAACCAATGTCGTGGCAAAAGTCCCCTCGCCCCATCCTTCTCCTCCTCACCCCCCCCCCCCCCCCCCCGCCCTTCCGAATGCGAGCTGAGCTCATCCCCGTGGTGCCGATGCTCTTCCATCGCACCGACGAGCACCAGAACCGCACCCCCTCATTCCTCCCTTCATCTCGACCCACCCGACGCCGATGCACTCGTCCAAAATCTCTTAACCTTCCATGCCGCCCTCTTTCTCCGCGTCATTCTTCTCCTTCTTCTCTCCGCCTCTTCACCCTCTAACGCCGTCGTCTCGACGTCCCAGCACGCCAAAGCTCGCGGATTCATGAGTGGATGTTGGGCGCGCGGGGGAGGGAAAATCGAGGGGAAAAGGGCGACGAGGCTGCAGACAGAAATTAAGGTGGAACAGAGGGAAAGGTGAAGGGAAAGAAAGATTAGAGGCGGTAAGAAAGGTAAAAAGCTGGAGAGAGAGAGAGAGAGAGAGAAAGGGGTGATTCGTGATAGTAAAAAAAGCGAGGTAGCACACAGACCAGAAAAGGAACTTTAGCACGGATGACTCATCAATCGTGTCGTCAATGAAACTTTCAATCCTACAACACTGCCACGCCGCAGCTTCTCATTCCATTCATCTATTAGTGGATCGTCGTACCTTTCAATTACGGCCTGCATTTTTTTAATCCTTCATTAATTATATCTTGAATATTTTAACGGATCTGCATAAGCTTGGGGTCAAAAAAACAGGTCATTTTGAAGATTTTTTCTGGTGAGAATATTGAGATAACGAGGTCGGGATGTCACACATAATTAATACAGTCTTGTCCACGTTTGAGATTATTTTTTATTGAAAAACCTTTGTAAACAATGTAGTTATTCTTCTCTGGACAAAGATTCGCTGCTACTGCATGGCCAATCGTTCTAAGTGGTTCTGGCAACTAGGACAATCTAAAATGAAGGTAAAAATAAAACTTTGATATGGCCGGATACTTTTTCGAAATTTTGATAATTACGAAAATGGCAAGCTGTAGAAAAAAAAGCGCTCAATTTTCGACCAAAAAATAACTCTGATCATTCGTTTGTAACAAATGGATAAACGTATTAAAAATATCATCCTGTCATGCAATGGAAAATGCGCTGACAAATAAACTTTGCACAGCCTGAATTTGAAGTGAATTGAACGAATAGATTTTGAAATGAGAATTACAACGTTTCATAAGGCATAATTTCGAGAAAAACGGAAAAGAAAAAAAGGGTAAATTGCAGTGTGGTTTACAAAAATCATCAAAATTCAGTCAATTTATTCAATGTTTACAAAAACATTTTTGCATATCAAAATTAAGACTCTCGACTAAAAGACTCTGCAATAAAAATAGTATTATCGAGAAACATGAAGCTTATGAAGCTTAAGCGAAGGATTCTATGTTTATGGTCTATGTCTATGGTTGCTTTAGGCTTATATAAAGCCACGGCTTCTTCGGGCCATCCTCTACTGCATTCATGCTGCAACGCACTTTCGTAGTGCGGAGGACTATTTTGCTCCACGTATTCCTTTCACAAAACGTTTATTTTCCGGTCTCACACCAACCAGACACTTTTAGAGCAGCAATATTTTTTTTTAGCAAAGGTCATGAGGAACGTTTTATTTCAGAAAAAAAAGAACCCAAGGATTCGATCAGTTTCAATCGATTTTTTAATCGATCAAGCCCTTCCATAGATTAAATGAAAAGATGTCCCAATTGGAAGAATCGGTGAGTCCGAATCCTGTGCGCTAATTGCAGATTTTGACATTTTCGTTCATGAACGAGGCGAAAATATGCATATGGGGCATTCCATATCAAATCGGGCATTTTTAGACACGACGTCCTTCGATTCAGCTGAAGTTTTTAAAATGTTATTGTACCCTATAAAAGAAGCTTCCTTGATTTCTTTCGAATTTTTTAATCGATGTGTTTTTTGAAAAATGAATTTCTTTCAAAACTTAATTTTTTTTTAATGCTCATAACTTGGACTGAAATGGACCAAATACAATGTTTTTTTTTCACAATTTTCGTTTCTGAATGCACCTTTCGGAAATAAATACAATCATAATCAATATTATTGTTTCCAACATTTTTTTTTCAGTTTGAAGCAATTTTTTTTTTCAACCTGATAACCAATTTGATTTTTTTCAAAAAATTCTTTAAAAAGCTCTGATGGATTTAAGGATGCTTGCCGCCGGTACCATTATGGGTAAATGTTTCGTTTCATTTTTTGCGGAATTGTACATTTTTTTATGAGTACCATTTAATTCTTATTTGAAATTGTTTTGAAGTGATTCATTTTCTAATTCTCAAAACGTTTGATTGTATCTTTATCGTAATTCATCGATTTATCAATACAGTGATGTATTTATCGAAAGATAAACTTTATGAAGATTTTTTTAATTCGATACTTTGCCGCGGTTCCCATAAACATGACAGCTGCCACCATTAGACTTAATTATGAACTGAATTGAATTTTCGACCATGCACGAGACTATTTGTTTTCATCTCTCTGTCCTTCTAATTGTAAGATAAAAATTCAACAGTTTCTTTAGCGTTTGCTCTAATGGTTAAAGACTAGATACCCAACATCAAAAACTACTAATCTACATAACTTACTTATTGTTAGTCGCTAACTAACTGTTAGCAACATAAGCTCAGGAAGTTCCCTGCGTTATACCTAATGAAGATGGTAGTCTTTCTGTAAAAGACTATTCGAATTCAAAAGACCTCAGAATATGTAAATTATTCAAGCGCCAGGGAAAATAAACATATTTTGTGAGTTCATCGCCGAAAATATTCGTTCGTTTATTTCTTATAATTCAAACAATGTTTGGTTTGACTAAATTGTCCTTTATCGGCAGTTGATTACCGAATAATTTCTCAATTTCACTCGAAAACTGAAAAAAAAATTCAAAATTCTAAAACAAATAGAATAGAACATTTTACCCACGATGGGACAGGTGGCAAGGATCCTCGAATCCATCTAAGTTTTTTGAGATTTTTTAAAAATCAAAATAGGTAATCAGCCCCAAAAAAAAATATTTATGCTTTAAACTGAAAAAAAATATTGAAGATACGATAATTTTGATTTTGATTGTATTCATTCCCGAAAGGTACATTTAAAGACAAAATTTTGAAAAAAAAAAATTGTTTTTAGTCCATTTTTTTCGAAGTTATGAGCATTAGAGAAAAATTCAAAGTTAGGAAGAAATTCATTGTTCAAGAACGAATCGAGAAAATATTTGAAAGAAATCAAGGAAGCTTCTCGTATAGGATAAAATAAAATAAAATAAAATTCAGCTGAATCGAAGGAGGTCGAATCTTAAATTGGTCGATTTGGTATGGAATGCCCCATATACATACTTATTTACTCTCGCCCGTTTAAAATGCCAGACACGACGTTGCACCGAATATTAATAATCATCTCCCTTCCCCGCCTTGCTCACTGTGTTCTTCTTTTCTCTAATGCGCGCGCTGCTGCTCACCACATCAAGAGTCTGCTGTAGACTTTTTTGTTTCGCGCGCTTATGTAAGCGGGTTTCGCGGAGCATGAATGACCGAAGTGCAAACCACCTATGGCTTAAAGCCGTAGACCACTCTAGGGGCAAAAAGGGCATATTTTGTGATTTTTTTTCAGCGAAACCATAAAATAAATCGGAATTACAAAATAGGGGTTTTATTATACACGTAATTGACTATACAACATTATTTTTTCACAGCGATACACGTCAAAATGGCGACTGTGCAGCATTTTTCCGATGACGCATTTATTTCTGGAAGGTCAACGGCCGGATCAACAGCTCCTATAATTTTTTATTTATGATGAGGCACTAAAGTTTTTTCCATTATATACAAGAATAGCTATAGAAGTACGTAGGATTTTTTTGATATATTGTTTTTTGTCAAAATGGCGCATTTCTAAAACAAAAAGTATAAAATGCCATGAGAAAATCGTCAGAAAATTGTTTATTAAAAAGGAACTATGCAATATAATGAAAAAATCCTACGTAGTGCCTCAGAAAATGTAATTCTAAATATACAGTGAATTTGAAATTGAAATTGAAATTTTTTTGAGTTATGAGTCCGGCCGACTTGAAAAATGTAGTTTTGAGATAAACGCGTTTAAAGTTAGTAGAAAGTCACGACATGAATCAAGAGAGGTTGCGCTAGAATTCGAAAATCGAGTACTTAGAAATTTTTCACACCCATAATCTTTTGGAATTTAATTTTATAGGTACTAAGGTACATTTTTAACAAAAAAAATCGATTTTTGGAAAATCCTAGAGTGGCCTAAGGCCTTAAGCAGTAGCCATGGCTATGAAACATTATTGTCCCCTCAGGGAAATATAAAATATGGTTCAAAATACCATATATTTCTCACAGTGCGACAATAGTAACTACACATTAGTTAACAATTGCACGTTCTAACGATTGCACACTTCTGACGTTCCTTCGTATGGCCTTGCAGGTTCGTCCAATCCCATCCCTTTCACTTTCACGCCACACCTATCATTTCACTAAATCTTCCGTTCCTCAGAGGTCCCCCATACTATTGCCGACAATCGGCGGTCGTGCGACCACCACCCACTATCAACTCCTGGATTCGTATAAATATAACCTCACTTGTTAATTAAAAAAAATGACCGGATGCAAATCAATTGTTCGAAAAAGCGAGTTTTACACTGGACATTGATGGGGGCTCCATAAATGCTTAAACCATACAAATTATTCCCAAAGTGCAATTGAAAAACATTCGATAGATATTTACTTTCATATATGCATTGATGGCCTCATTCGTCATGGCTATCGTGCTCCTTTCTCTCTCATCTATCGTTCGCATCCGTCTCCGTCACGTGGGGGACGCGACTCGCGGGTGCATCGCGGCGCATAAGCACTGCCATTGTTCCAGTGGCAGCGTGAAACGCACAAAGAGAAAACGGCGCTGTTCCAACAATAATATAATACGCGTAAACAATGGTGCAATGACCACAGTCGACGTTGTCGGGATGTGTATTCCCTCTCTCTCTCTCTCACTCTATATATATATACATTTTATATATATTAGATGAAGTAAAAAGTTCAGAGCGTTTTTCACTTTATTTCGACGATGAAATTAACATAGGATTATCCGATTTAGATCAAATATGCGCCGTTTTGTTCGATAACTTTTGTCCATTTTGAAGGCAATTTCATAATTCCGCGGTTGAAGAAGTCCCTATTGGTAAAAAACTTCACCAGCTCATTTTCACAAGTCTTTCTTGAGGCCAGTTTTGTACCATCAAGAAAATGTTGCGAATGCTTGAAAAGGTGATAATCGCTTGGTGCCAGGTTTGGACTATACGGCGGGTGCGATAGAACCTCCCATCCAAGCTCTCGGAGCTTCTGGCGCGTCGTTAAAGATGTGTGCGGCCTGGTGTTGTCTTGATGGAACACAACACCCTTCCTATTGGCCAATTCTGGCCGCTTTTGGTCGATCGCCTGCTTCAAACTGGTCAGTTGTTGACAGTAGAGGTCCGAATTGAGTGTTTGGCTCGATGGGAGCAGCTCATAGTGGATGATTCCCTTCCAATCCCACCAAACATACAGCAAAACCTTCTTGGCCGTTAATCCGGGCTTGGCGATCGTTTGGTTCACCGCGATGGGACCACGATCTTTTTCACCCGTTCTTCTCGTATGTGACCCATCTTTGATTGCCAGTCACCATCCGCTTCAAAAATGGGTCGATTTCGTTACGTTTCAGCAAAGAATCGTAGGCATCAATTCTGTCCAGAAGGCTCTTTTGCGTCAATTCGTGTGGCACCCATACATCGAGCTTCCTCGATAGCTATATATTCCTTGTCATGTTCAATTGGTACGAGTTTCTCGACCGCCGACGAGTCTGTGTTCCGGCGCTTACGATAGAAGGCTCGACTCTCCCGAGGGAGGAAAAGGACGAAGCACATGCACAGGCACGAATTCCTCTTCTACCTTTTCCATGATCTCTCGTACAAAGTTTGCCGACTCCGACGTACATTCCCTCGGGAACTTTCTTCACGATGAGGCTAATACACTTCGGTTCACGCACGTCCCGAATATTTATCAGTTAGTCTCGCTACGAGAAATACACGAGCCTCGTTCGACGTTGAGACAATAAAAAGAAGTTTATATTTTCCAAGCTTTTCATCCGCTATCGCCCTCACCCTCAGTAAATCGACCAGGAGGTGTGCCAAGTCGAAAAATAAGTCAACGACCCATTTAAGGCTGGCAAATACTTAAATGTTGGAAGGCATTGGCACCGGCCAGGATTTATCGGACTGCAATGATCCGCAGCATGGTGGAACAATACAATATAATAATCATTGAAATCTGATTGTTCGGACGAAGTGCGTAAAACGTAGAGCCGTGGAGATTAAAGAATGAAGGCGTTCCTTCAGTGATTTATATGGATATTGTAACGTAGAAGAGTATGAGACACAATGTGCCATTTCCAAGTTTGTGATCCGGGGAACATACTGAAATTTGTTGTGTTGGGCAATGTGCGAAATGAAAAGGTTGCCATATTTAAATAAACTTCAGCAATGGTTTGAACAAAATAGTAAAAGATTTGGGTAGATCTGGGCACCTAGGAGAAAAATCATTTGGTCGCTGGAAAAGTGTAATAACTCATTTTTCTTACCTGGCCAGCCGAAATGTTCAATCATTATTGATAAAGTATTATTCATGCCTCGCACGGTACCCATTTTTCATTGCTTTCACTTCGAAAAGCAATTAAGATAATAGTCTCGCCAAGGCGGTTTCCTATAATTTTTTTTATTTTGATGACCTATTCAGCACACTGTTAAGTGATTACCTGTAAAATTTCAAAAGGTTTCACCGTTGTGTATTCAAGATATTGGCAATCAAAAATTGCAAGTCGAAAATTTCACATTTCACGCTTTAAATTCCAAACTTTTCTACAGATTAAAAAAAAATTAATTAAAGAGGAACATATGACGACGTGGGTAAAAAAAATCATGAATTTTGACGGTCTAGTTTCAGAGATATAGCGATTTAAATTAAGCAATGTCTGCGACGCTAGCGCTACGAAGCGACTGGAGCAGGCTAGAATTACATTACAGTAGTGTATGCGTATCCTATATGCAGAATATTAGAAGCCGGAATGGATAGTCTGATACAAAAGTGAGGGTTAGGTAAACATTATATTAGGCTTTTTCATCATTACTTTATACGTTTTTAAGCACATTACGCAATATTTCGAAGCTTTCATCGATTGAGCGGAGAATAAACTTTTGAACGTGACTGTGGCGAGACTACTACTTGTTTTGAAAAATGTGGCATGTCGATAAAGAATTGAAAAATGCTGAACACCAAAATTTTTCTACATGGGAATAAACAATGAAGTATTTCTCATACGATAACACGTATTTTGAGGTTTTTGCCATCGATGAATCTTTAATTAAATTTACGTGTTCAAAATTTGAAGGGAGGGTTGAAAATTTAGAACACTAATATGAAGGCGAATTTTAGTGGGTAATTTTTAATTTTCGAAATACAACATCAAATTAAGATTCAGTACCTATAAGAAGATAGTACCCGACAAGAAATTTTGATCAGCCCGCTATCATGCTGCGGGCTGGACGTTTAATACGTTATTAATACTTAAATTCCTAAAAAAAAATGTTTTTTCACCAAGTTCATGTTCCAAAAATACGAACTAATAATTTACGAGACGTTTGAATTGAACGAGCGTATATTTTCCGTCAAAAGATTTTGAGCAAGCCGTGAAAAAAGTAATTGATAATGCCAAGGATTGGGAGGGAACCGGGCGGTTCGGAATAAAAACACTTCAATATAAAACATAAATGGGATATTGTTCATAATGACCCAGATAGACACATTTAGCTCATATTGGCATCATATGGGCATTATCTATGATGCATAGAAATTAACACAGCTATGTGTCGCATATGAGTGCTCACCTTCAAGTCATATTTGCATCATATGACGATTCATATTAACACATCCAATTGAAGCAAAGTTGTTCTCACGCGAGTGTGCATGCAGTGAATTCATCAGCACTAGCAAAATCGGCTCACGAATATCCAACAATAAGGGAGTGCATATGGGGTTCATATTGGTGTCACAGGGTGACGTAAATGTTGTGTTCATATGGAGCTCATATAGGCGTCACGGCGTGACGTAACTACGTTGTGCTCATTTGGAGCTCATATGGGTGTCAAGGCGTGTAAAAATCGAAGTGCGCATATGAAGCTCACATTGGCGTCATGACATGATACAATTGTTGTGCTTATATGGACGCTAGAGGGCGTATCCCGTACTACGACACCGTACAGGCTGCCGGATCTGTGCCTGAAATGAAAAAATTAATAAGTCTAGAAATTACGAATAAAAAAATTCTGGTAGTATTTTTCGTTTCGATATGCTTTACTTATATTGCTGCATACATGATAATTGGATTAAACGTGCTCTGCCTCATTAAAGTTTTTGTTTGGCCTCGGTTTCGAACTTACGTCTTCTAATTCTAGAGCTGAGCGCGCTACCTACCTAACCATCCTATCACTTGTGCAAATTTTCTTTTTTTCGCTCCTTACTTTTATCATTTTAAAAAATGTCAATAAGTGGGTAAACGTTGAAGTTTGCATTGTTGCAATGCAACAAAAATTAATTTTTTTTTGACTGCTGGATTTTTTTTGCCCATTTAGGCAGTAAAAATAACTGACACGTTTTTACGTATTCTTATTATAGTTTTACGACTTCAAGGCTTTTGATGATGATAAAAAAAAACGAATGACTGCAGTTATTATTGCATATATCATATAAAATGAATACCTTGTTGTCCTTGTTAAATAGTTTAGTGATGTAAAAAAGACATCCAGCATTAAAAGGAATGATGAAAAAATGTTCAATTTTTGAAGAAGGTATAATACATCCATTTGAATTAAAAAAAAAAACAACAAATTCTTAGAAATTAACTTTTATTGAAATTTTATTTCATTATATAGTACTTACTATCGCCGTCGTATGGCGCTCGTAGGAAGTATCACTGGAAACATGCATATCGCCGTCATAGAATGTATCACTGAGAAACATGCATTTTGCCGGCATATTGCGCTCATATGGTGTAACACTGAAAAATATGCATATCGCCGTCATATTGCTTGCATGGCATGTCTACTACCAGTGCTAACCCAGTGAATACACCAACAAAAATCATTGGATGACTACCATATGACGTCAATCTGCAAATATTCATTGCAGAATTCAAATTTGCCCTCTTATGAGTTCATCTTGTAGTCAATGGATGATGCATTTCGAAACGGCAAATTTAAATCACGATCTATCTCAAATCCAAGGTACTGAATGAGCTCATGAAATGTATTCACCAACGTAAACGAAATTGCGTTCATGTTAAATACAATTCATGGGAACAATTGATGTTACCATAGTGAATACACACCAAAATGTCTACACATGACTTCAATATGACCTAAAATTTGCGGATATTAATTGCGGACACTTGACCACAGCGATATGAGTTCGACGTACTCTAAACGCATGATGCATTTGTAAACGACATATTAAGATCAAAATGTTTTGTAAATGCATGATACTAAACGAGTTCATGGCTTTACATCACAACATTTAGTCAATATGCTGTAAAATTTGCTTCATCAATTGTATGCACGCCGTGATAACCATGACTGTCTATCTGGGTATAACCTTTTTTGTAACTTTCCGTAACAAAAACTATATTGGGAAATATGTTGTAGGCCTTGTATAAATATCTTGTAGGTGTGTATGTGTACGAGAATGTATGTGTACTGGCTACGGAAGGAAGCATTAAAAGGACCTGATCAGGCAATGTTATAATGACCTGATCAGGCAGCATTATAAGCGCCTGGTCAGGCAACCGGATAACGGCCTGATCAGGCAGCCATATAAGGTCCATATGTGACAGAACGTTACACTTTTTATCAGGGCGCTATCGGGCTCCCTTATAAATGCCCTACCAGAGCAATCAGGCAACCTGAAAACGTCCCGAATCGGGCGCTATTGAAATGTCTACGTAGGTAGGTAAATGTCGATTAATATTACACTAGGCTACTCTTTTTTTTAAATCTATTGATTTTTCGAACTCATTCGGCTTAAGGCCACGTCTCACACGCTCCGACCACTTCGAAATCTTGAACGCTTAATCCGACCAACCGATACAATCAATTGAGATGAAATTTATTGTGTACATGCGATATTATGGCAGAAAGAGTCTGACGCGCGACACTTACCGAAATTTTGAAAAAAAAACTTTGCAGATTGTAGTTGCCATAGGATGAATTGTGAATGATTAACTGATGCACCGAATTCATGCACATTTCAAACCCGTTAGGCACACGACAGTGAAAAAAACACATTTTGAGCGTTCTTTCAACAAATTTAATGGAACAATGATGGAGAAATTGCGGTTTAGAGTTTTTTTTGCATAAAACTAGCAAAATTGTACCCACGACGCTCAAAATATTATCGACAATCCTAAAAATCTAGTGCATCAGTTTTCCGACTGGCGACGATCCTGCATGGTGAACGTATTACACCCATCACACGCGGCTTGCCGCAACCGTCGGCTATTGGGTCTTTGCTCTTGGCTGTAGTGCGAGTAACAGACGGTTGCTGCAACATCTGGCGGTAGTTTGCGGCGGCCCGTAGCCAAAAACTATAAATTCTGCAATACCGTCGTGACCACGTCGAATTTCGTAGCATGATACATGCTACGATTAACTCAAATCAGTTTTGTAACAGAACGGACTCCACTCTTGTGGAGACTTTGAGGGCCCTCATGGACAAAGTATGGCTGCACTTCTAGTTGAGGGGTCTGAGAAAGCTTGAAATTTCAGAAACACGATTTTTTTATTGCATGTTTTTATAGCCTGGGGTCTTGAATACAATTTGCAAAAAAAAATTTTATGAAAATTTATTTTAAAATCTACCGAAATTATACAAAGTGCAACTATTTCATGGCATTGAAAATGTAATCAGACTTTTCGGGTGATAACAAAGGTACATGCAAATAATATGAGTTGCTCTCCCTCTCTCTCTCTCTCTCTCTCTCTCTCTCTCTCTCTCTCTCGCCCTCTCTCTCTCTCTCTCTAACTCTCTAACTCTCTAACTCTCTAACTCTCTAACTCTCTAACTCTCTAACTCTCTAACTCTCTAACCCTCTAACTCTCTAACTCTCTAACTCTCTAACTCTCTAACTCTCTAACTCTCTAACTCTCTAACTCTCTAACTCTTTAACTCTCTAACTCCTCTCTAACTCTCTAACTCTCTAACTCTCTAACTCTTCTCTAACTCTCTGACTCTCTAACTCTCTAACTCTCTAACTCTCTAACTCTCTAACTCTTTAACTCTCTAACTCTCTAACTCTCTAACTCTCTAACTCTCTAACTCTCTAACTCTCTAACTCTTTAACTCTCTAACTCTCTAACTCTCTAACTCTCTAACTCTCTAAATCTCTCACTCTCTCACTTTCTTTTCACATTCTCACTCTCATACTTTCTCACAACCATCCATCCATTCATCCATTCATCCATTCATCCATCCATCCAAGCCCAAGCCCAAGCTCAAGCCCAAACAAACCCAAACAAACTCAAACAAATAAGCCCAAACAAGCCTAAGCCCAAACAGGCCCAAACTAACCCAAACAAACTCAAACAAATAAGCCCGAACAAGTCGAAGCCCAAACACAAACCCAAACCCAAACCCACCAACATTGTAATGTACACACCAAAATCGAAACTTACAACTTGTAACCACAATGACTCTACATGTAATGCAGCATTTTTCAACAAATGACAGGCATTTAGTATGTCCCAGCTCCCCCCACCCTGCTACAACACAGCGTGACATCTCGCTAAATCAGACCCCCTATATACATCTTTAAAAGCATTTTCAATGCTAATTGACCGAATTATGGCGATTTTCGTAAACGGTCAGATCTATGGATTTTAAAACAGTGTAATTCATTTCTCAAGATCTATTTCACCGGTTCACTTTAAATTCGGACAGAGCATAGTTTGTAACATAAAATGTTACAAACTATGCTCTGTCCTGGATCTCTGTCTGGATGGTTGTCGATATATTTATCTATCTGTTGATAACGAATGATTAAAGTTGTTATTTTTGTTGACTATCGAACGTATTTTATTATACAGCTGTCCATTTCAAATTTTTTGTAAATTCCTAAAATGTATGGTGACATACATTTTTTAGCATTGAAAATGCGTTTGAAGATGTATATAGGGACTCTGATTTAGCGAGATGTCGCACAAAACTAACGCTACCTCCAATTCCACTGTCACTGTGTTGTAGCAGAGTGGGGCGAGCTGTGACATGCTGAATGCCTGTGATTGGTTGAAAAATTCCGCATTACATGTAGAGTCATTTATGCTTACAAATGGTAAGTTTCAATTTTGGTGTGTACATTACAATGTTATAAGGATGGTAATTATACAGTACTGGAGAAAAAAAGTACGCACTAGTCGAAATTTCTTACCGCACCAAAATTTACATAGCGGGCTCAAAAATAAAGGTATTTGAATTTCTCAAGTGGCGTTTTAAGGCGAAGTAGAAGGTCTACCACGTGACATATGAGTGCAAGAGAGATAGCTAAAATTTGCGAACCGAGATTTCTCAAAGATAAATTATTTTTAGGGCAAAAGAAAACCGTCCAGCTCTGTGTCAGGATATTCTCCAGAGCCTTATGCTTTGTTTTTCCTCAAAAACTTTAACCATTTATGAGAAAATTGGGTTAAAAAATTTGTGAGGTCATGTTTACCTTGTACATGCCCTTAAAGAGGACAAGTTTACCTTTATTTTGCTTTTTTAGAAAATTCTCTACGACTTTTTTTCGCCCCGTTGCGCACTTTTGAACGTGGCCATTTTCGGCTATTTTTTGGCCGTCGAAAATTAACTGCAAAGTTTGTGGGAAGTTTTTTCCTCGGTTTTTTCCATGGAAAACTTAAAAAGAATATCAAAACCGACATTTTTATTTTTTAGGAAGTCTCGTACGATTTTTTTTCGCCCTAGTATTGCATTTGTAGCTGAAAAAAGACATGTTTTATAAAAAAAGGCGTCATCGAAGAACTATATGATTTCAGGGAAAATGCCAAGAGGATAAAAAGTCGCATGGGTTCACACTGGAGTAGCTAGAATTTTTTCAGAATTTTTCGTGGACATTTTTTTTTACCATTTTTGGTTGGACCTTTGATGAGTGAAGAGGCTCCACTTGGGAATTATGGGGTCTAGGACAATTAAGAAATCAAATTTGTTTACATTTTCATTTTTAATTAACTATAATTTTTCTACATGTTTTTTCTATTTTTGAAAATTAAAATAAAAAAATGAATATGAAAAAAATGAATTTTTTTTATTGTTGTTAATTAAAAATGAATATATAAACAAATTTCCTTTCTCAATATATTGTCTTAGACCGCATAATTCCCAAGTGGAGCCTCTCCACTCATCAAAGTTCCAACCAAAAATGGTAAAAAAAATTTCAAAAAAAAATTCTGAAAAAATTTTAGCTACTCTAGTGCGAATCCATGTAACTTTTTACTCTTTTGACATTTCCTCTGAAACGCTATAGTTCTTCAATGACGCTTTTTTTTCTGAAACATGTCTTTTTTAGCTAAAAATGCAATACTGGTGCGAAAAAAAAACGTACGAGACTTTCTAAAAAATAAAAATGTAGGTTTTGATATCCTTTTTAAGTTTACCATGGAAAAAACCGAGGAAAATTTTTCTACAAACTTTGCAGTTAATTTTCGATGGCCAAAAAAAAGACGAAAAATGACCACGTTCAAAAGTGCGCACCGGGGCGAAAAAAAATCGTAGAGAATTTTCTAAAAAAGCAAAATAAAGGTAAACTTTTCCTCTTTAAAACGCCACTTGGGAAAATCAATTACCTTTATTTTTGAGTCCGCTATGTAAATTTTAGTGCGGTAAGAAATTTCGACTAATGCGTACTTTTTTTTGTCCAGTACTGTATATATACAGTTTGAGAAACTGAGAGAGTGAGAGAGAGAGAGAGAGAGAGAGAGAGAGAGAGAGAGAGAGGGTGGATGGATGGTTGGATGGACGAACGAACGGACGGACGGTCGGATGGATGGATGGAAGGATGGAGAGTGAGAGAGTGAGAATGTGAGAATGTGAGGATGTAAGAATGTGAGAATGTGAAACTGTGGAAATGTGAAAATGCGAAAATATGAGCATGTGAGAATGTGAGAATGCAAGAATGTGAGAGAGAGAGCAACTCATATTATTTGAATGTACCTTTTTTTGATCACCCGAAAAGTCTGATAACATTTTGAATGCCATGAAATAGTGCACTTTGTGTAATATCTGTAGATTTTTTATATCTCAGTTCAGACCAACCTAGTTTCCAGAACCACCTACACCAATTGGCCATGCAGCAACGTTTTTTAAATTAAAATAACTTCATTGCGTATCAATATACGTCAATTGAAAATTAAAAAAACAAAATAACCTTGGCAAAACTATCTATTAATTGTGTATAAAAAGCCGACCTCGTCTCCTCTCTCTTATCGGAAAAAAATATTGAAAATCGACCTGTTTTTGGGCTCCAAGCTTATACAGGCCCCACAAGAAAAATTACAGTTTACCCCATCAAGCACCGACTCAATTACCGCACTATGGTCGAAAGATTCGTCGAAATGCAAGCGCTTCCAACGTTCTGAAACTACAAACCATTTCTATAGATCTTCAAACATTTCGCCATAGCTGTATCGAGTTAGCAATTAAATGGCTTCTGTTAAATAAGAAGAATTATTATTTTCCTCGTATCTATTCTCATTGTACATTGTTCGGAAAGTTTGTATGCAACGACCTAGAGAGAATGAGAGAAAAACGTGAACGCGTCAGATGCTGGAAGAGAGAAAGGGAACCAGCGATAGGAGTGTTATCATAACCACGACTCGATGTAAGTGGAAGGAAAAGTGAGGGAGCGAATGAGTGTGGAGCAGCTCCATCAGGCCAGACTAAACAAAAGCCATCTGGTTACGTTTTTTTTTCGCTGCAGCAGCCGTAACCAGAAACCCTTTCAGGCTAATTCCGAGGCCTTCAATTCTCGTTGAGTGTGCGCGCGTGTATTTGCACGTTGTAACCCCTTCACCCCAACCCCCCGCTCACTTTTCACCGAATGTTCACCACTCCTATGCCAGCAATAGCAGCCACGGTGTATTATGACTACCAGTCCGATACCCACTACACATTATATATATATATATAGCAGTGAGTGGGTGTGTACATATATAGCAGGTCGGATATGTGGCCACACGTGATACGCATGGCGCGTGCCGATAATGTGTAAACCGCCGTCTCATATCGGTTCTTTCTATTTTCCGCGTGCGATTCCGTTCATCCGGGAGACCTTGTTGGATCGTACGAGGTACCACTTGATCCAAAAGAGACTGCTCCCGAGTCAAAATTTTCGAGCCACGTTCAACCCGTAAAATAAATGGCTCCTTCCCCGAGCAGAAATCGGCGATAGCGGATTATCGTGTACCTAAAGGAGGGTACAATGTTTGGAATACCAATACGTTAGGGTCTCCGATGAACCTCCCGAATGGCAGAAACTGGACATTGTCACTCAAAGAAGGCCAATGTAGAGCGCAACTGAACCTGCGAAACCCCAGGTGGGCCTACTTCGAACGCTTCCGCAGAATCTACTGGCCCTTCTTTCAGCCTACTGTAGGCGCACTGTAGAACCTCTGGACCCTCCAATCAGCCTACTGTAGGCGCACTGTAGACCCTCCGGAGCCTCCACTCGTCGAAAACGTATTTACTTCGTCACCGAACGGGTTACCGATCAGGCCACAATGAAATGTTGATGGAGGAGATATCGAATTTGGGCTCAAAGCAGTTTAGGCGGGGTCGAGGCAACGGACTTGAGATCGAAAGCAGGTTAAGGAGGCCTGTGTTCTGCACGTTTCACTGAAAATGGGGGTTGGAAGAAGGTTTGAGAGGACTAACAGAGGCTACACTGGATGAAATGAGAGGCCTCTTCAAGGCACTGAACTCGACCAATGGGGTTTGGTAGGTTCAACGGAGGCTGACGGCTCGTACATTACAAGAGAAATGGGTCCTGTCAGTGTTCAGAGACGGCTATAAATGTTGACGCTGTTATGCTATGCCGTCAATGATCGCTTCCAACTCCTCCGAATTGTACAAGATCTTTTATTTTTGATAAATCAACGAATAAACTGAAATCTCCCGTCTTTAGGGTCCCGTAGCGACTGGGAATTTCTGCATTTGCCTTATGTTCATCCATCCATCTGATTGTGAGGCAGCATTGTGCCTTTCCACATGCCTGCTTTTTTCGTACCCCTTTGCGATTGTTTCAAATATAAAATAAATTTCAAAAAAAATTCCGTGGGTAGTTTTTCGAGTAAAATAACTGCGGTTGCTTTCCTCTAATTCAATTTGAAAGAGATAAATGAAACGGTCTTTAATTTCCTAACATTTTTTCACTCCCATTTTTTCGACGTTGGTGAAAAGAATTTATATACCACATATTTTGAATATTATTAATCGTTGGTGTTTATGAAATACTTTTGTATAACCGGTCTGCACAAGCTTGAGGCTCGAAAAATCGATCAATTTTCAATATTTTTTTTTCTGATGAGGCTATTAGAAAGACGAGATCGAGATTTTCTGAATAATTAATAAACAGTCGTGCCAAGTTTGAATATTTTCTAATTAAAAAATATTGATTAACGATGGAATTGTTATTATTTAAGGAAAGTGCCGCCCTTGCTGCTTGGCTAATCGGTGTAGGTGGTTCCGGCTACCAGGGTGATCTGAAATGAAAAATAAAAAAATTACTTTCAGTATAATAATAAACCTTTCAAACGACCGGATACTTTCTTGAAATTTTGAAAAATACAAAAATGTCAAGGTGTGGAAAAAAGTTCGTTTATCGACGAAGAAAAAAAACTTTAATCATATGCTATTGACAAATGGATAAATATATTAAAAGAATCATCCGATCATACGGTAGAAAATGTTATAAACTATGCTCTGCCTGAATTTGAAGTAAATCGGAGAAATAGATTTTGAGATACGACTTATACCGTTTTAAAATATGTAAGTTCGAAAGAAACGCAAAAAAAAACCGCTGCAAATATAATTGGCAGCGAGTCAGTTTGATGTGGCGGAGTAGGTTGCTTGAACCTTCACAAAAATCCACATAACTCTGTCGATTTTTACAATTTTTTCAAAATCTTCGCTGTCAATTGAAAACCCTAGGTTATAAAACTATGCAATTTAAACAGGATAATATTTGCAAATTCAAACTTATGCAGACCGCGCTTAATGAACATATCGATTCGCAATTTCTTCGATAGTAACGAAGCTTGATTTCGTTATGAAAATCATGTACTACCCAACAAAGGGCTCAAGTGCTTTTCTTATGTTTAGTCACAACGGGGAAGTTCGAAAGACGGAATTAGGATAAAAAATTGAATTGTTTAGAATAATATTTAAGAGCGAAACGCACGCAAATTTTTTTTACATAACGCAAGGCGGTGCTCGTGCTGAGCTATTTCCTGTGGACGGAAATCCTCCCATATAATGGAAGTCGATCCGTTTTGCCTATTTTCATATTTGACGATTGCTCGTCTGGACGGCGATAATTCGTTCAGTACTGGCGATGATTCATTGATCCAAGCCAGCTGCATCGCTATATGGGAAAGCTTCGTCCATCGGTAGTCACTACTTTTTTTCCATCTTTCTGGCAGCATTTTAATTCCACGTCGGACAAACGACACGTCTTTTAAGGGCGGGGTAAGGTTAATTCGGTGAAAAAAAGCATATTTTCAAGAATTTTTATAGACGATATAGGAAATGCTGGTTTATTTAATTAATTTCCATATAATAATACAACATCTGAACTATATTTTCTTAAATTTTCATTGCAAAATATTGATAAATAAGCCGTTGGCAGGAAATCTCCGCAGGGGCCTCGAAAAAAAGTTGTTTTGCGGTATACGCTATAACTCGTCACTGGATCATCTGAAACAAAAAAATTGAAATGCGATTATGAGGTGAAATATTTCTCCATGAGGTGAGAGGTAGCGCTGCCGAGTTTTTTTTTAATAATTATTTTTTGTCTTACAATAACAAATTTGCCGATTTTTTTAGCGAAAATCGCGTTTTTGACTTCCAAGTGCTACCGAAACTGAAAAAATCGTTTAAAAAAAACTCGGGAGCGTTACCTCGAGAAACATCTCACCTAATAAACGCATTTTGGTTTTTTTGTTTCAGATGATCCAGTGACGAGTTATAGCGTACACCGCAAAACAACTTTTTTTCGAGGCGCCTGCGGAGATTTGCTGCCAACGGCTTATTTATCAATATTTTGCACTGAAAATTTAGGGAAATATAGTTCAGATATTGTATTATTATATGGAAATTAATTAAATAAACCAGCCTTACGTGTATCGTCTAAAAAAATTCTTGAAAATATGCTTTTTTTCACCGAATTAACATTACCCCGCTCTTAAGGCTATTCAAAAGTCGACCCATTTCTTGGCATTTTCATAAATTCTTCAAAAAATCATTTCAGAAGGTCAGGGAATGACGAATTTTGGTAAAAAATCATTGAGGTAGAACTCTCAATTGAGTATTTTCTTTTATTTTAGATTTATGAAATTTACATTGGGTGAAGTAAAAAGTTCTGAGCGTTTTCCGCTAGATGTCTTTAGTGAGCCATATCTCACGATGTATACATCGCATCGGGTCATACTATACGGCGATTCAAAGGTGACATTACGCTTCAAAAAAAGTTCTTTGACAGTTTTGTGTTTGGTGAAGCCAGTTGTGTGTTACAGCGTTCCAAAATGGAGGTAAAAAAAGAGAAAATTCGATACATTCTTCAGTACCACTACGACCAAGGTGAAAAGGTGGAGCAGGCGGCCAAAAAAAATCGTGCTGTTTATGGACCCAATACAGTATCGAATGCAACAACAAAACGGTGGTTCCAACGATTCCGTTCTGGTAATATGGACGTCGAAGATGAGGCACGCTCTGGTAGGCCAATCGTCGAAAATGTCGATAAAATCATGGAAATCGTCGAGTCGGACCGGCATATGCGTACTTATTCCATTGCCCAGGAACTGACGATTAGCGAGAAAACCTTTGGAACCATTTGCATAAGGCTGGTCTCAAGAAGAAGCTCGATGTATGGGTGCCACACGAATTGACGCAAAAAAACCTTTTGGACTAAATTGATGCCTGCGATTCTTTGTTGAAACGTAACGAAATCGACCCATTTTTGAAGCGGATGGTGACTGGAGATGAAAAATGGGTCACATACGAGAACAGTAGCCAAATAAAATCGTGGTCCAATCGCGGTGAGCCGGCCCAAACGATCGCCAAGCCCGCATTAACGGCCAAGAAGGTTTTGCTACGTGTTTGGTGCGATTGGAAGGGAAGCATCCAATATGAGCTGCTCCCATCGGGCCAAACACTCAATTCGGACCTCTACTGTCAACAACTGATCAGATTGAAGCAGTCGATCGGTCGATCGACTGCTTCAATCAAGCGGCCAATTCTGGCCGCTTCTGGTCAGAAGCGGCCAGAATTGGCCAATAGGAAGGGTGTTGTGTTCCATCAAGACAACGCCAAGCCGCACACATCTTTAACCACGCGCCAGAAGCTCCGAAGAGATTGGATGGGAGGTTCTATCGCACCCGCCGTATAGTCCAGACCTGGCACCAAGCGATTATCACCTTTTCAAGCATTTGCAAAATTTTCTTGATGGTACAAAACTGGCCTCAAGAGAGGCTTGTGAAAATGAGCTGGTCAAGTTTTTTATCAATAGGGACGAGGACTCCTTCAATCGCGGAATTATGAAATTGCCTTCAAAATGGACAAAAGTTATCGAACAAAACAGCGCATATTTGATCTAAATCGGATAATCCTAACTATGTTAATTTCATCGTCGAAATAAAGCGAAAAAACGCTCAGAACTTTTTACGTCATCTAATATTTATATACATGAATATATATAAATAAATACTAGTATATGTAAATAAATACATACATATAAATATAATAACGTGAATTCCACAGCTCACTCGTAAATGATTAACCCTAGAACTACAAACCCATTTTTTCTACCTTTAAACTGCAAACCGGGGTAAATATTTGCCCCACGCGTTTCTTGTTCATAAAATCGTTCTGAAAGCAGTAATGAGATAAGCAGTAAAACTTCGTTTTTTTTCATGCAGAAGAGAATGTTAAAAAGTAAATTCAATTTCATTAAAGTTGAGTCGGTGCAAAATCGATTAGAATACGTGAAAGTGCTAAAAAACGGCCAAAACGTCATTTTGCAAAAAAAAATTCATATCTGTTGTTCTAATCAACCGATTTTCAAAGTTTACACGCGGTTGTAAAGAGGACACATAAAACTTCTAGAAAAAAAAAAGATCACGATGTTTTGCCAAAAAAGTCTATTTATTTCGGACTCTGAAAATACAAAAAAATGGGGAGCTGAAATATGGAAAAAGTCAATGAAAAAGCCATGAAATATTGGTTTCCAAGTATATTTGTTTGGTTTCTGCTATGCGAAATATGAAAAAAAATGTCGGCATCTTCCTCCGATTCCGATCCACTCATTGGCTCTAAATTGTCATCCTCATGCGAAACAATATCGATTGCCGATTCTCTGGCAGTCTCGGATTGCATTAAAGTCTTCGTCAGTGCATCGACGGTCTTAAAATTATATTTTTTTGCCATTATCTGCCACAAAATGAAATACGTATCAATTTTTTTCGCTGCTCCCATTGTATGGGTACGTAAAATATGAAAATCATTGCCGAAAATGATATATTCAATACTTTACCCTCAAATAACGTTATAATACGTGAAATAAATTTATATCAGCAAGAAACAGACAATCAACTTACCTACAGAAAACACTAACGGGAACTACAAACCGGGGTAGATATCAACCCCACACGCGATTCACGTCTTCACTCCGTCGCAGTAAACAAACAACCGAGTGCGCTCGCGACCTGACTCTACTGTTAGAACCTTGAGCTGAATTATGGTGGAGGTCTGGAGTCGATAATGTCACTGACTAACTTAGGAGCGTAGTTCAAAGTTCGCCTGGGGTAGATATCTACCCCGATTTGTAGTGCTAGGGTTAATTATGCCTTATCCAATCGGGACCAGATCCAGGCAGTTCACTCAACATCTGTAAATTTTAGAGTTAGTTAGGGAGAGAGAGACGTTGAGATAAACTTTTGAGCAAAATTGTTTTGGAAAGACCTCATGCTGCACAACACTTCGCTCTGCTGTCTCTTTTTATTTGTCTCTCTGCGATCTCACGTGACACGACACCTCGGGACAACTACATTTCTCGGTCTCGCCAAAGCTTTTCGTCACCCTCGGCTTCGTAATCCAACAACTTAATTAATTAAAGTAATGCCCGTGTTCTTTCTTTCTCTCCCATTGCATACGGCATTGAATAACATGACACTCAAGGCGGTACAAGGTCCCTTTTCCTTGAAGCTTATTGAGGCTCCCTGGAGTAAAAAAAAATCTTTTGACATTGGCACAGAAGTTTTCTATCGTAATGAAAATTCCTAGCGAAGGAATATGCAATGCGGGTTCAAAAAAAATGATTTTCAGCCTACGAAACTCATTTTTCCAGCCAGTTGTGCGCCCATTGACCAAAAAATATTTAGTCGTTTCGCAGAAACATTTCAGACATCTTTTGTACGGCTACTTTTTCTTACGATAAATATGAAGATGAGTGAAAATACGTAAATTGAGGTTCAACTTGTTTTAAGTCTAAGATATTTGTTTGCTTTTTTTCGAAAGTTTATTTGTCTCTGAGAATCGACATTCTCGACCCTGGTCATGTCGTACTGACGCGGGAGTGGCATGTCGGTCAACTTCACCGAAATGCCCGCGTATAAGTGCAGGTCGAGCTCTTTACGATGTCCCTCGGTGCGTCATACTCACGGCCTCGTTGGTTCACGACAGTCGAGAATCGTCATAAAGACGAGTAGGTACTCTCGCGAATTCAATTGTTATTACGTCGGTCGTGCTCGAGAGAGGGAGACTGCAGACGGGACGGGGGACGACGATCTTAATCCGGCTCAGCCACGTATATCGTTAGTTTCGTGCCTCCTTTGTCGTACTTTTAAAAGGCCGTAAGTCCGCTTGAATTATTTTTTGCAGGACTGCCGAATGAAATTACGGATGAAGTAATCAATTGTTACTAAATGAATGTAAAGAATAAGCGCGTTGTGTGTATATCGTTGAATTTGACAACGTCGTTACGTAATTATCTGAAAAATGTTTACGAACAGCAAAACTGAGGCTGTCATTGACGTCACAACTGGAGATACTTAGTATTTTACAAGTATTAGGTGTATGACTTAATTTTTACAGACTTTTCAGCAAATTTATTTAATATAAAAGAATAGCGAACAACGAACTTAATCTTGGAGATATTGTCCATCGTTTTCTATGACCTTGCGCCATCTCTCAGGTAACATACGAATTCCGTCGCGAAAGACACTTGCAAGCTTCGAGGCGATAAAGTCATCGACGAATTTACACACATCGCCCAGCGTTTTGAACTGTTTATCCACTGAGGCGTGCTGCGTTGACCAGGACAAATGGTAGTCGGATGGGGCCAAGTCTGGCGAATATGCTGCGTGAGGGAGAACTTCCCATCCCAAGTTCAAGAGGGTCTTCTGAGTTGCGCGAGCAACGTGAGGTCGAGCGTTGTCATGCAGCAGTATGACTTGCCTGCTTCCTTGCTCAGTAAATAGCCTTTTCTGATCAAGTACTTCACTCAGTTTGTTCAATTGTCGGCGGTAGCGTTCCGCAGTCACCGTCTGACTTGTTTCCAGGAGTTCGTAATAAGGCACACCCTTCATGTCCCACCAGATACACAGGAGAACCTTCTTTAAGTGGATATTCTGTTTCGGCGTCGATGTACTGGGTTGCCCGGGATCTACCCATGACTTTTTACGTTTGGGATTCTCGTAAAAAATATACTTTTCATCACCTGTCACAATTTTCCACAAGAAGTCCTTTTTTTTGGTGCCGGACAAGCAGTAAAAGGCACGTGTTCATACGTTGACCTAGGTTGTGTTCGGTCAACACATGTGGGACCCACCTTACAATTTTTTGAATTTTTCCCATTTGGTGCAAACGCTTGGGAATGGCTGGTTGGGTGACTCCTAACTGAGTTGCAAGCTCTTGTTGCGTTTGCGTTGAGTCTTCATCCAGTAGAGCTTGCAATTCCGCATCTTCAAACTTTCGAGGCTGTCCAGGGCGCGGCTGGTCACTAAGATCGAAATCACCACTTCTGAAACGTTTGTACCAATAATTACACGGTTCACAAGACACAACGTCGGCACCAAAAACACTACAAATTGATTCCCGTGCTTTAGAAGCATTTTTTCCTTGTTGGAATTCGCATAAAATGTAGTGCTGAATGTGCTGTTTATCAGTTGCCATCGTAAACTCTGCTATTCTGAGAGGTTATGTAACTCACGTAGACTTGTCGTTCGGTGTTCTGAAACCTTGCGTTCGATCCTTTCAAAACCACAAAAGACCGCGAAAATATTTCTATTTTAAATATAATTTTAAGCTCGAAGAAAAAATCTGTAAAAATTAAGTCATACACCTAATATTAAGGTGTTACACCACCCTGAGAGGCTAGACTAAGACTCGGTATTCATGAATATTTTATAGCTAAACTAATGCATATTTTTTATTTATATCTTTACACTCTTTTACTACATGTTTTCAGCTTCTTAAATGTATTTTTTAAATCTAAAAATATTGATAATTGGCGAAGATACACGCCTCCGTGCGTGTCAAGTTTTTGTTTCTACCTTCAATCTGCGGGAATTCTAATGGCCTCACGGTTCATCTGAAACATAAAAGAATGAAAATATTTTGTTGAGTTAGGTGAAATACACGGCGCTACATAGGATTTTCTGGAAAAAAGAAAAAATGGATTTTTGGTATCGTGCAAAAATTTGTTTGTTTTTCACATAAAATGTCTACTTAAAAACATTGATTAAACAAAAACGGTTAACATTAGAAAAAAAATCCCACGTACGGATTGAGATAATTATGTTATAAATGTGTGGTATAAATTTCAAATCAATCGGAATAGCTATTGTTGAGTTATCTTTCCCACAAATTCGAAAAATGTCGTTTCGATAAAAACGCGTTTAAAGTTTTGACGCGGCTTCAACAGTAAAAAACATTGAAAATTTGTGAAATAACTCGTTGTACAGTTAATCGGTGATACCTGCTCCATATTGGGGTCCTTCCTCAGCAAGTTGCTGGTCCTCGAGAGATAATCTTGACCTTATCCGAGCTGTTCTAGGCTCTCTCATAGTTTCTTAGGCGCGTTTTTCAGCAAGCGATATACGGTGCTCGTCTTCGTCATTACACATGTCATAACAATTACTTCCGATGGTTATGTTTAATACGTTTAATATTAATAAAATATTACTATAGCCATCATTATAAATACATGTAGCGATGTAAGTAGCTATTTCAACTACTTTCATACTACTGAAACTCATTCTCGGTGCGATTTTACATATCATAGCGTTTATGCTTTGGTTACAGTTTTAATTATATCCTCCTAAACCGCTAATTGACAGTGGAATTGGACCTTCCAAGAAGAAATCTATGCTCGGGTACTAATTTCATAGAAGCGAAGGGTGAATCTATCTAAGGGAGCGCTGCACAGTGCGGTAGAAAAAATTAATATCTTTGTTAATATTGTAGGTACAGACTTCGCATTCAGCTTCAAATTTTCTTTATGGTTCAAACGATGAGAAAAAAAATTGAAACAACAAAATCGATTTTTCGAAAATTTCAGGGTGGTGTAACCCCTTAAGGCAGTAGTCTAGGTTAGAGGTCTGAATTTCGGGCGTTTTTTCAGGCTTGATAAAAAAAACAAAACAGATTTTTCGTGTCCATTTTTTAGTATTTTTATTGATGTTTCAAAAACGTGTAGAAAAATGGTTGTACGAAAAAAAAAATTGAAAAAGTTATGGGCCCCTGCATATGGCTGTGAAAAGAGGGTTGCGGTGGTTTACACGATTGCAAGCTCAAATTTATCTGAAACATAAATAAAACTAATTTTCTCGATCAATAAAAACCCGATTAGAAATTTTGATCCGGCAGCCTGAAGACTGATCAGGCCCCGATCAGGCTGCAGTCCGGAATGCCGTAGTACGGCACGCCTGACCAGGGCCGGATGTCCACTGGATCAGTGAAACCGTAGTACGGGCGTAAAAAGGCACCCTGATCAGGCCGTAGTAGGGTAGCCTGTGCGGCGTCGTAACAAGGTGTCCATGGGTGCCGGATCAGGGCCGTAAACGGCAGCCGGATCCGGGTTGGATGCCAAAAAGCGTTACACGACTGATAAAGCCCTGATCCGGCCGCCTGTTCAGTGCCGTAGTACGGGATACGGATGCCGAATCCGGCCCTAGTCAGTCCCGTAGCAAAATTTCTAGTCGGGAATGTCATTATAGCAGGGAGGGGAGACTGAGCAGCCCGACTAAAAAAATCCTGACAAAAAAATAGTTTTTCACCAAGTTCATTTGTACGAACATGTATGTATATTGGCTATGTAAGGCAGTACCGTAAACCGGGGTAACTTTGGGTCTGGGGGTACTACTTTAGGACATCGCGTAATATTAGACTTTTGAATTTTCCACCAAAACCATGTCCATCTTGTTTTTCACCGTTCGTTGTAGCGTTTTTAGTTCGAGTTAAAACTTTCATTCGTCTTCGAAAAACTGGAACCATTTCATTACCGGCAGGTATGTATATTTAGAGGTACATTATTTGACATCTATTTGAAGTGTTATTTATAGCTTTAAGTCTGTTTTTTTAATTTTATAACTCGGAAGTTGTAAATTTTCAGCACTGAGTGGGGTAACATTGGAACTGTCACAGAGTGATTTGGAAGAACAGCCTGCTCCATCAATACCACCCCCACAATATTCAAGTTTCTACCAAAACCTTATGGTGGGCGACTATGTTCTGGTGAGATACGAAGGTGAGCTTTACCCGAGACGGATCATTGAGATAAAAAATGACGACGAAGTACTTATCTCTGCGATCAAGCCCTAAACTGGAAATGGAGCTAAGGAAATCCGTTAAGCCTGACAACATTTTTTATTCGAAGGATGAAATTGTGCAGAAAATCAACCAGCCTACTCGAATTGGTCGACGGGAAATTTTCAAAGTTCAAGAACTAATACTGTTTACGAACAAGTTTTAAATACGCTTGAGTAATTAATTTATGTTAAAATGATTCTTACCTTCCTATAAAAATTTGTCTATCCTCCCTCCCCAATTATGTTATCTTAAATCCTAACATTTTAAAACTTTTACGGTAATTTGTAAAATTTCAATACAAGTTTGAAAAAAAAAACGTTTTGTAAATGTTTTAAAAACTGTGTCTCAAGTCTCTATTAAAATACTTCTATGTAACATTCGGGCAGATTGATTTTTCGTTACCCCAATTCATGGGGTAAGATTGGAACAAAGATGAAGAATTTTTGTGAGGGTGTCATTGGCTGTAGAGTAAAATCATGCCCATGTTTTGAAAGAAGAAGGTTAACTTCATATTACACCATGGTGTCAGTTACCTAGCTTAATATATGTTGACAGAAATCATTAAAAGCCTGAAAAAGTGTCCCA
>OZ010714.1:21700384-21726401 GCA_963932345.1 Ophion ventricosus
AACAAGTCTCAATGGTGGAAAATTACAATATAAAAGATATTTTGCATTATTATAATTTCGGTATATAAAAGAGGGTGTTCCTCTTGCGTGGATATCCCAAGATATGTAATGCCCACGTCTTTCGGAATACCCTTGGCTAACCACGAGCTACATGCACAAAATTTGTGGTCCGTCGATACGTTTCACGGCTTCGGTTACATGCTCGCTCAGAGTATATATGGCTTGCGCGAGAACCTTGGGGCCCTGCGCCACACCTCGGCCACAGAACGTACTACTACGTATATGAATGTCCTAGTTAATTAAAATAAAATAAAAAAAAACTAAATATACGCATTTAGTGTATATGACTGAATATTTTTTGGAGTACATTTTTTAGTACAATACCAAAATGATCAGAAGCATATAAATATTTTGGTACTCAACGGTGTTAAATAAATTTCGATTTAAACAAATGAACATATGAGAAATAGATCTCTTGGATAGTAGAATCAAATGAAAAAGAAACATTGATCCTACGAAATTCACATTTTAGACAGTATTCTTGTCTAGACCGCTGTTTCGGCGATGATTTTTAGGATGAAATAACTTCTAAACTGTTCTCGTTTTGTTTTTGAATTTTTTTGCACAAGTTTATTGATCGTTCACGAATATGTATAAATAAGAAAAAAACAATTTATTATCATGTATTTTTTGTACGTTTGTTTACAACGACGCGCGGAAAACGCTCTCAATTGGCGACCGATACTGTGGACGTTGTACGAATGTAAAAAAATCCAAACATTTTCTTAATCTATATGAGTGTTGTAATGTTTGGTACTAGATACAGCAAAAACAAAAAAAAATCACAAAATAGCACCATGCTGAACTTTGATGTATCAATTTTCCCTATTTCTTGACCATTCTACGAGTTATATGAAAAAAACAAACATTATTACCACTCAATTCTGCTACCAATATTGAAAGACATTCTACTGAAGGTATATGCCAAATCGGAGCTCGATCGGCCAGTTGGTTATTGAGACATCGTGATTGCCGATTTAGAAAACATGGATTCGAGAAAAACGCGTTTAAGGTATTACTGGATGGACCGTCGGGAAAAAGTTAGTCCAAAATGGGCGAATCGTGGATTTTACAAGGATTTTAATAATAAATTAACACTTAGAAATGTTAATTTTCCACTTTTAATAATAATTGAAGTCAAATTCAACGATATTGGCGTGTGCTTGACTGAGGGTTTGTCAGTGAATGTACATCTGTTTCGACTGTCCAACAAAAAAATTCTCAACTTTTAAATTTAATTAATACGTTCAGATCATCTTATTATTATCAATAATTACCCATAAACTCAATATATATTGAGTTTCCTAATGATTGCTATTAATTCATCAATAAAAAGGGCGATACTCCTCATTACTTTTAATTAATTTCTCGACAATTACTCAGTCGTTTTATTTGAAACTTAATCAATCGCTTGATCCTTAATCTTGATGATATAATATTTTCAGAATTTACGGCGATTTATTTTCATTCGTTTTGCAACCACGTCTGCAGAAGCTGTTTTCCCGTGTGAATTTAACACCGACCGTGTTAAATTCATAAGTTTATAACTATTCAATTATTTAGTGAAAAATTCGAAAATAATTCATGTATATGATAATAATTCATTCATTCAATAATTCTATCAAGAACTATTATGCCTCAAATTTTCAAGAATTTTGGCGATTTTTTAATATCCATCCCGTAATAGCTTTAAGTTTGCTGCGTTTCAGTTCCGCTCCCTGAGCATATTTATAATTACTATAACTCGGCTAATTTTATGAGTATTATTAAAAGGTTTTCATAGATGTATTTAGCAAGGTCTGTCAAATAATAAATTAAAAAAAAAACGATTTTTTCAAATTTCTAGACAACAATACTGGCTTAATTCAAACGAGAACGTATGAAAGAAAACCTGAAAAAGGCTTACCAGTACGTTCGTCGATAATCCGTAAAGCAAAAGTTGCGCATGGAGATATTCGGATGTATTGATGGTACAGAGAGTAGATGAAGATGGAGGGGAAAAAAACGCGAAAATGTACGTGTCTCGCGCATACCGGGAAAGATGTATAAACGAAACGGAGTGAAGAAACGAAAGTTAAAATGTTTCATAAAAATAGGGTTTTTGCGGCTCACCATGTTCTCCCACCGTCGTCCTCGCTATATTTAACGCACATCTCTTCCCGTGTCTCCGTCTCGTAGTAAACAAATTTCAAAAGGCCCGCGCGTAACGAGACGATTGACTCGCGTGTCTCAAGTTTGTGGTCTTTCCTCACTCATTTCGCGATTCTTCTCGCTCTCTTACACTTTTTTTCGCATTTTTTATACTGCTGGGAGTGCAAGTGTCGAAATTCCATAGAGTTTGAATCGATTTTTAATCCACCTTCCCTCACATCCCAACCTTGCCCCCTCTTGCCACCGTAATTTCTTTACTTTATGAAATTAATTGCGATTCCTGATATTTCAATCGAACTAATGAGAATTTCAAGAATAACAAATTTGCCGTTTCGGCTTCCTTAAGGGGCTATTCTAATGTGAAGGCTAAAAAAATGAGCTATTTTTTAATAATTTTTTTTTTTTTTTTTTTCAACACTGTTGCATGTATCGGTACAAATTTTTTTTTCGCTTAAAGGTACACTCTTATAGAATAGAAAACAATTTTTTTTATTGCATACCAATGTACACTACCAGCGAGAAGTTTCCGGTCAAAAATTCAAAAAAAGTTCCGGAACGATTTTTTATGCAATTTCGCCGATAGTTTGCGTAAATGAATTTAACAAACGGCATTTTGAAGGGAGGAATTTACCTTCATTGCGCTTTTTTTTGAAATTTTTTTATTAATTTTTTTACGACTTGTGCCCTTTTTCGAAAACGACGATTTTTCGCCTTTTTTTGTTCTTTTTCTGGTGGACCCCGTTTACAAACAAAAAATTTTTTATGCATTTATTCGACCGGAATCATAAAGGGGGAAGCTCAAACTTCAATTTCGTTTTTTTAAAGCTTCGTTCGATTTTTTTTCTAAATATATTTTGATTGAAAAAAAAGAGACAATTTGGAAAATAACGTGTAACGCGAAAACGACAAGGATTCAAGGAAAATCTCAAGATAGTAAAAAGTTGAATCGGTTTTCGTTGAGTTCGCGAGAATTTTTGCAGATTTTTTTATTGCAATTTTTTTTCACCTATTTTCGGTCAAAAATCAAATTATTTAATTACCGTAACTTGAGAAAAAAAAGTCGAAAAAAATCTTAAATAATTCTATTGCGTTGAAAATAGAAAAATAAAAAATTTTCCTGCTTTGAAATTTTACCACAAACCCCTTAGTTTTCGAGTTACGGTTAAATCATCTGATTTTTTTACCGAAAATAGGTGAAAAAATCTTTAAAAATCTGAAAAAAATTTTAGCGAACTCAACGAAAACCGATTCAACTTTTTACTATTTTAGGTTTTCCTTGAATCCTTGTCGTTTTCGCGTTACACGTTATTTTTCAAATTGCCTCTTCTTTTTTAAATCAAAATATTTTTAGAAAAAAAAATCGTATGAAGCTTTAAAAAAAAACAAAATTGAAGCTTGAGCTTCCCCCTTTCTGACTCCGGTCAAATAAATGCCTAAAAAAAATTTTGTCTGTAAACGGGGTCCACCAGAAAAGGAACAAAAAAAGGCGAAAAATAGTTGCTTTCGGAAAAGGGTACTAGTCGTAAAAAAAATAGTGAAAATTGAAAAAAAAAAACAAAATGAAGATGAATTCCTCCCCATCAAAATGCCGTTTATTAAATTCATTTATGTCGACTATCGGCGAAATGGCATAAAAAATCATTCCGGAACTTTTTTAAATTTTTGTCCGGAAACTTTTTGCTGGTAGTGTATATTTATTTGCCAATTTATAATCGTGTAAAAGCGTGACAAAAAAAAGTATCTCGCTGGTGTTGACGAATTGCGCTTTCCAGGTAATCAGGAACAGAAAATTTAAAAAGATTCTCAATCTGTATGTCTGTCGCTATCGCCCGAACTAGAATTATTGAAAAATATTAATTTTTACTTATACTTTCGCCCGAATTCTGACGAAAAAAAAACGTGTTTTTCGAACACTTTTCCAAAAAACGACGCCATTTTGTTATTTTGCGATATAAAATAATATTTCTAGTTCGGGGGATAGCGACACTCGTACAGATTAAGAATCTTTTTGAATTTTTTGTTTCAGATTACCTGGAGAGCACAAATCATCAATGCCAGCGACATACTTTTTTTCATGTCTTTACACGATTATCAATTGTTAAATAAATATACATTTATATGCAACAAAAAAATTGTTATCTATTCTGTAATAGTGTACCTTTAAGCGAAAAAAAAGTTTGTACCGATACATGCAACTGTTTTCGAAAAAAAAAATTATTAAAAATAGCTTATTTTTTGAGCCATCACAGTGAATAGCCCCTTAAGGAAATATCAGTGCTTTCAGCGGTAATTAGAAATACGCCAAAATTCAACGATATATTTTTTTTTTATTCATGAGTACAATACCTTTATTTAATCATCAATAAAGGAAACCGACCGGACGAGCTTCAAAAAGCTTTCCGAGTTTCTTTATTGGGAAGGTGTTATGTACGCAGAAAGTGTATCGTAGGCGGGCGGGGGGGTTGCTCTAAACGTAATATTTAAACGATTATTAACATAAATTGAAAGATTATAATTCTTTATTTATATTTTTATTTAACTATAACAAAAAAATAGTTACATATAATTACCACAACAAATAACTGATACATTTTACATAAACTTCTACTTTTAAGTGAAATTGCATAAGGTTCAAATGAAAGCGTCGATGGAGAATCGTTTTTTTTTAAGATTGTTATAACAATCGTTATTCATAAAAATCAATTATTTTTAACAATCACAATATTATATCAACGTTTTTGTTTGGAGTAAGTTTTCCTTGTCGGTGAACAGAAAAAAAAATTCCCTCTCAAGGCCTAAGAGTCACTTTGGAGCCTTCTGAGTTCGAAGAGGGATGAACAGTATACTTTTAATCCCTCTTCGGACTTCTAGCGATTAAAAGTACTACTTTACTCCCTGTCTAGTAGCACCTATGAGCAAGGAAAACATAGTAGTAGTATATAAAACATATTTTTGGCTTTTCAGACTCCGCTTGAACTATATATTCCCAAGCTACCTTGCCTGATTTTCATTATTAGTGATAAAATAAAAGGTATCTTCGTAATGAGCAAAGACAACATTTTCAAATAAAAAAAAAACGTCATTTTCAATAACTAACGAAAAATTCTAATTTTAACGCCAAATAATTGAAATATCAACTTTTATTACTCTGCAAAATGTGTTTATTTTGTCTTATAAATCCAACATTCACGATCAAATTGTGGCACCACGGCAATCGTAATCTTGCCTATTTTCTTAACGTCTCATTATGCATTATTTTCTAATCTATTATCCTTATTCAATATGTTGCGAGTTTTTTTTCTTTGCACATATATTTTTTTTTGTCGTCACGAGGTCTTTATATTTTTTTATTTTCCAATAATATTGTGAATCACGTAATGATCACAAGCCTTACCTACGGTCGCAATTTCTCTCGTAAATTGTTCATATACTATTTTTTGGCGCACAACAGTTTGCGTTGTTTCACTTTTGTTATGTATTCGTTGATACGCTAATTGTAATTGAACTTGGCACGTTATATTTTATGGATATTAATGTCAACCCCACAGTTTAGTAGGACACTATATATTAATCGTTCGATCAATCTCTCGCGTAATGTACACTGAAAAAAATTATTTATTGAAGTCAACTAATTGCATTGATTTGATCTTTTATTACATGAATGAACAAAAATATTCGTAAAATCAATGCTTTATTTCATTCTACTATCCCAGCGTTTTGTTTTAAATATATTCATTTATTTGAATTAAGATCCATTGAACACTGTTGAGCGATGAATAATGCTTTCTATACTTCTAATAATTTTGATATCTGGTATTATTAGCTCGAGAAATTATTTCGTCCTATAGATTAAATGGATTTATTTAGATTTTTCATTCGAATTAACTAGCAAAATCACGAACGTAATATTAGGTGTATGACTTAATTTTTACAGTTTTTTTCTTCGAGTTTAAAATTATATTTAAAATAGAAATATTTTCGCGGTCTTTTGTGGTTTTGAAAGGGTCGGACGCAAGGTTTCAGAACACCGAACGACAAGTCTACGTGTCTACTATAAGTCTATATATACTACAAGTCTACTATAACCTCTCAGAATAGCGGAGTTTACGATGGCAACTGATAAACAGCACATTCGGCACTGCATTTTATACGAATTCCAACCAGGATAAAATGCTTCTATAGCATGGTAATCAATTTGTTGTGTTCTTGGTGCCGACGTTGTGTCTTATGAAACGTGTAATTATTGGTACAAACGTTTTAGAAGTGGTGATTTCGATCTTAGTGACCAGCCGCGCCCTGGACAGCCTCGAAAATTTGAAGTTGCGGAATTGCAAGCTCTACTGGATGAAGACTCAACGCAAACGCAACAGGAGCTTGCAGCTCAACTAAAAGTCACCCAAACAGCTATTTCCAAGCGTTTGCACCAAATGGGAAAAATTCAAAAACTTGGAAGGTCGGTCCCACATGTGTTGACCGAACACAACCTAGGTTAACGTATGAACACGTGCCTTTCACTGCTTGTCCGGCAACAAAAAAAAGGACTTCTTGTGGAAAATTGTGACGGGTGATGAAAAGTATATTTTTTACGAGAATCCCAAACGTAAAAAGTCATGGGTAGATCCCGGGCAACCCAGTACATCGACGCCGAAACAGAACATCCACTTAAAGAAGGTTCTCCTGTGTATCTGGTGGGACACGAAGGGTGTGCTTTATTACGAACTCCTGGAAACTGGTCAGACGGTGGCCGCGGAACGCTACAGCCGACAAGTGAACAAACTGAGCGAAGAACTTGATCAGAAAAGGCTATTTACTGGGCAAGGAAGCAGGCAAGTCATGCTGCTGCATGACAACGCTCGACCTCACGTTGCTCGCGCGACTCAGAAGACCCTCTTGAACTTGGGATGGGAAGTTCTCCCGCACGCGGCATATTCACCAGACTTGGCCCCATCCGACTACCATTTGTTCTGGTCAATGCAGCATGCCTTAGTGGATAAACAGTTCAAAACGCTGGACGATGTGCGTAATGTCGATGACTTTATCGCCTCGAAGCCTGCAAGTTTGTTTCGCGACGGCATTCGTATGTTACCTGAAAGATGGCGCAAGGTCATAGAAAACGATGGACAATATTTCCAAGATTAAGTTCGTTGTTCTCTATTTTTTATATTAAATAAATTTGCTGAAAAATCTGTAAAAATTAAGTCATACACCTAATACGCTACTTCTTACGCTCTTCGGCCGTGGTGTGGCGTAGGGCGCCAGGCTTCTCCCATAAGTCGTACCAACTCTATGCAAATATATAACCGAGTCCGTGAAACGTATCGACGCACCACGAATTAGGGATATTCGATCTTTTGGAAAAAACCCCGATTTCGTGATCGATTCTGAATCAGCTGTATGAGGAACGATTCTGTAAAAAGCTCAATCATACGCGGATGAACTAACGTGCAATTCTGAACGAAGAAAGGCGTACATCTTCAACTCTTCAAGGCCGAAGTCTCATTCCTGATGAAACAGATCGAATTGCGCCTCCTTCCTGGTGGATTGGCGAAAGCCTACTATGGTTTTTGATCGAATACGTTACCCGATTTTGAAAATAATTGTTCGATAGTACAGACGTTGCTACAATAGACAAATTTGTATCAACGCCATTACCGGCGGAACGATTATTTGCCATCCAGTTCCAGCCCGCAACTCGGATACGACGTAAACGCGGAGACAAAGATCGATTCTGGCCTAGAAAAATCGATTATCAAAAAAAAAAAAAATCAGACAAGTGAGTAACGATACAAAAAAAAATCGATTTTTCTCATCAAAAGGATCGATACTTTTGAAAATCGAATCCGAATCGAACTTCCCTACCACGAATTTTGCTGGTCGTAGTTGCAAGCGGAACATCCTCTCATATACCGAAATAGTGCCGATGCAAAGTATCTTTTATAATCGTCCGGCATTGAGAATTGTTAACAGCACATATAAATATGTTTTGCAGATGAGAAAATATGGTAAATTTTTTGGTTACAAATCAAAATACTAATAATTTAAATACAATTTTTATTTGTCCGAAATATCGATATATTTAAATTCAACACTCGTTCACGCCATCCATATAAAGATCTTTTTTTTTTTAATTCAAACAGATCTCTCATACGTTCAAATCAACTATGTATTTTGTTCAGATACGTATTTATTGAATTATCTACATCAAGGAATGCTTGAAAGAATTTAAGAAAAAATATATTAGAAACAAATAGAATCGTAGTCAGCCTTGAGGCAAAAAAAATCATTTCTCTTCAAAAGATTCTGGTCAAAACAAATCAGCTTTTCTAACACTGTATCGTTCCGTGCTCCTTTCTCTTACCTTTCGGCCACTGCATCCAGTTACTATATACTGGTTGCCAATAACAATACCTATAATTCAAATCAAAATTTTATTCGTCCGAAATATGGATATATTTAAATTCAACACACATTCACGCCATCCATATAAAGATGTTTTTTTTAAATTTATTCAAACACATATCTCATACGTTAAAATCAACAATGTATTTTGTTCAGATATGTATTGATTGATTTTTTTTTCTCTCTCTTCCAGTCTTTAACTATAAGCTGCTATTATTATAGCATTAAATAGCTGTTTGTCTTGTACACATTTTTGGTTTAGAGGGCACATCCGGCAATTTGCTCCACTCTACTTTTCACTATTGCTTTCATTTCATATCATACCATACAACCTTCACACACACAAGTATACTCATCCTTACATTCTCACACACCAATATTGCACTTATTTATTGAATTGTCTACATCAAAGAATGCTTGAAAGAAATTTAAAAAAAATATATTTGAAACAAATAGAATCGTAGTCAGCCACGAGGCAAAAAAATATCATTTCTCTTCAAAAGATCCTAGTCAAATCAAATAAGCTTTTCTAAGACTGTATCTCTCCGTGCTCCCTCTTATACCTTTCGGCTACTGCATCCGGTCACTATTTACTGATTGCCAATAACAATACTAACAATTCAAATACAATTTTTATTCGTCCGAAATAACGATATATTTAAATTCAACACTCGTTCACGCCATCCATATAAAGATGTTTTTTTTTTAAATTCAAACAGATGTCTCATACGTTCAAATCAAAAACGTATTTTGTTCAGATACGTATTTAATGAATTATCTACATCAAGAAATACTTGAAAGAAATTAAGAAAAAATATATTTGAAACAAATATAATCGTAGTCAGCCACGAGGCAAAAAATATCATTTCTCTTCAAAAGATCCTAGTCAAATTAAATAAGCTTTTCTAACACTATATCTTTCCGTGCTCCCTCTTACCTTGCGATCACTGCATCATCACACTGTCCATCACCTCTCAAGATTCTACAGAAGCCGCGCATAGGTACGTGGCACTTCTTTTCCTTCTTCAACGACGTTACGTTCGGACCGCGATACGATAGAGCGTGAATAATAGATGAGAGTTCGGCGGCTATTGTTCTGTGTCCGTTGCAAGTGGAGAATCAATAAGAGTCAGGCACTATCGACGACCCATTGACGGAGCTTTCTCCCTCCCTCCCTCCCTCTCTCTCTCACTCTCTCTCTCTCTCTCTCTCTCTCTCTCTCTCTCTCTCTCTCTCTCTCTCTCTCTCTCTCTCTCTCTCTCTCCCCCTCTCTCTCTCTCTCTCTCCCTCCCTCCCTCCCTCTCTCTCTCTCTCTCTCTCTCTCTCTCTCTCTCTCTCTCTCTTTCTCTTTTAACGTTATGCTGGATCGTTAGCGGGCGTTGTATAAAACGTGGGATAAATGGAGTACCGATGAGAATCAAGGAAAGTCACCCTGTATAATAGACACCGCAGGAAAGAATGATCGAAGGGGGTTGCGCGAGTTACATTGTATTAGATGGGTGGCACAAAACACGTGACTCGTATGGACCGAGAGGGGGGGGGGGGAGGAAATACAGGCACTGTCGACTCATTCCGTTATTTTGTAGAGTTGACAAATCGAGAGAGAGAGAGAGAGAGAGAGAGAGAGAGAGAGAGAGAGAGAGAGAGAGAGAGAGAGAGAGAGAGAGAGAGAGAGAGAGAGGACAAAACGACACTATATACGTGTCTGCTTGGAACAAAACGGAGCTATACGAGAAATGTTCGCGAAAGCGCGTCGAGCGAGAGCGAGCACCCGATCGCACACTCTCGACCATTCCGCAGGGGGATCGTATTTTAAGAAATTGTAGGAAGCGCGAGTCCGGCGAACGGGACGAAAGCTGCGTGTGGCTGCTAGTAGTATCTCTCTCTTTCTCTCTATCTATCCTCATCTTTCTCTCTCTCCCTCCCGCTCTTTCTCTTTCTCTCTTTTCGCTTCCCGCTGCTGTCTCTTTGTGGATCTTTCTTCGTCGCGTTTCACACCGCAGTCTCTCGTATAGAAATCGTGCGTGCTCCACGCGCGAGAGAAGCGCGTCTCGCGTGCGTACTCGCCGGTTGCGTGTGCGTCGCTCGCGCGACGCGCCAGTGCGACTTGCGATTGCGGTCGAGACTTACCACCCTCAAATCCGCGCGCGAGATCATTGCTGCTCCACGATACCTACCACGTGAAACTAATATACGAGTAGAATCAGTACGCTCTCTATCACTCACTCTTTCTCTCTCTCTCTCTCTCTCTCTCTCTCTCTCTCTCTCTCTCTCTCTCTCTCTCTCTCTCTCGCTGACTCTCTCGCCCTCCGTCTCCCTCTCTCTCTTTCTCTACACATCACGCTCTCTTTGTTTCTCTCTCGATCGTAGTCTCAATAATATAAGAAAATGTTTTTTTTTTCGTGATCTTTTTCCAGGTGTGTACCGCGAAACTTTTTGGCAATTTCGCTGCTTGAGCGGACGTCTTTTTCGTCTGGTATATACATATATATTTATATATGAATACACGAGAAAAGAATAGCGAAAAGTCCGAAGTGTTAACGCAGCGAGAAATAATGAAAGAAAGTGACCGTTTCGATAGATCGTAATAAAAAGTGCGAGTGTGTACACGTGTGCGCCCGCGCGTCTTTAAACGTGGATCTGGTAAGTGCTGCAACATCGTAACAGTGAAAGAATCGCCGATCTTCTCAAGTTTATCTTCGGATAGTTTTCGTTTTTTCGTTCATCAAATTATTATTATCATTATTTCATACTTCGTTATAATTTTGAGAATCGTGGTGAGCGACGGGTGAATTTCCGTTGGTACTGTTATCGTTGAGTGGACGGGAAAATTGCGCGCGCGCGCGCACACGCAAGAACCCGTTGACGAAGGATTTCGCGTGTCGAGGAATATTTTTTTTTTTTCAGTTTCGTCGATCAGCGTGATTTTGCGAGCTCTTCCCGATAGGAGCTTATTCGTGAGGATAGAAGTAGCCGCGGGCGAGTCGAGGAATTCGAGTATACGGTGGATATATATATATATATATATATATATATATATATATATATATATATATTATATACGCGACGAAGGGAAACGAGGAGAGGAAGAGAGTAAGAAGCGGAACGGAGCGAGACAAACGCAGCCGGTGTTAGGCAACACGAGAAACGGCCGAGGAGCGAAACCACGGCGCTGCGGGAAACAGAAACAGGACAAACAAGAAATATGCGAAGAGTGTCATCGCCGTGGCGATACTTCGTTTCGTGGTTAATAGCAGTTTATTACGCGCGATCACGGGGCCCCCGATGATGGCGTCGTCTGCCGATGACGAGCCAACTCCTGTCACAACTTGGCAAGGTCCCGCAGCCCCAAACGACTCCGTACTCGTAACAACCGCAAGAATAATTGACGACGCTACCGCCACGAGCAGCACCCTCGTTCGTCACGTGTCACGTGGAGCAGCCTCTCGGTGGTACAGGCATTGCCACGAAAGCAGATCGCAGTGTCGCGGTAAATGCGCCATCTCAAGGATAAAGAGACTTGCGCTCGTTTGAAGTATCGTTTCGGAGTTTTTGCACGTGGATAGAAGAAACGAGAGTCACGTGAGGGAACAAAGAAGTGGCAGAAGAAGCTTGAGGAGTTGGGAGAAAAGTTATCGAAAGATTCGAGCCGAGGCGCGTATGGAATGTCACCGACTGTCGTCTTTCAACGAGTATTCCAAAGAGGAGATTCAACGAGATCGAAAGAAGATCCGGTTCCAGTCTCACGAGATACTATTGGATTTCTGCGATTGTGAATAACCGGTAGCGCGTAAATATTTCCGATTGAAAATAAGATCCCTCGATCATCCGTGTCATCGAGAGGATTGGGTTTGCTCGCCGGGAGGAAGAGGCCCAACGATTTTTCTCGGTCGGTCTGGCGAGTCATAGTCCGTAGGTGGCGGAGGGGGGGTTGTTGGGTCCACCACGGGGGCGGGGGTGGGTTCGCCCCTGCTTGTCTTCGTCGTCACTCTCCTGGGGCTGTTGGGTCACTGTATTGCCGGGGCGGCGGCGGCAACCGAAAACACGTCGCCTTTATCGTCGTTGTTGCCGTCGCTGGGACGGTTCGCGTCATCATCGTCGTTGTTGTCGTCGTCGTCGTTGTCGTCGTTGTCGTCGACGTCGTCGTCGTCGTCGTCGCCGTCATCGTCGTCGTCATCGTCGTCGTCGTCGTCGTCGTCGCCGTCGTCATCGTCATCGTCGTCGTCGTCGCCGCCGTCACTGTCGCGTTATTACGACGATAAAAATAACGAGGCGATCAAAACAAGCGCGACGACGGGAAACATCGGTGAAGCTCGTACGAACGGCCCTAGTGGCGGAACCATCGTGTCCCGCGCGTTATTACGCAACGTGGAAGATTCTAGGGAGCCGTTTAGGGACCGACCGCGACAACGGTGGGAAACGCCGATTTCCTCGGTCAAGAAGCTACAGGAGCGGAAGAAGGAGGGCTCGCTCGCGTCGCCTCGTTATACGATAAGCGCGAATAATCGTGGCCAAGGTCGCGCGTTGAGACGCGACGCGAACGTGACGGACAGCCGACGGCGCCGATTGCGGCATTCGCGAGTAAGAGGACGACGAAGACGAAAGAGCGTCGATTGGGACAGTGATAATAGAGGATGGAAACGTGAGGATAACGAGGACCGTCGAAACGTCATTGACGATCCGTTGAAACGATCATTGCCGATCTTCGTACGGGAAAACTCCGCGGGTATCCAGACGAATAACGACGATCCGAGGGACGTCGAAAGCGAGCCGAATGAATCGACCGGAGTCACCCTCGATGCCGATCGCAGAAGCGCCGTTGCGTTGTCAACGAACAAAGTGGCTGACGTCGAGGACCGAGGAGGAGAGAAGACGACGACGTGGAGTTGCAGCGATCGTCGAACATTTACAAATCCATCAGGGACGACGGGCGAAGAGGGGCGAAACGATAGGAACGATAAGCCGAACGGCCCTCGAGTGCGGCAAAGGGACATTGAAGCTTTCAAAGTTACGGCTGGGACAACCGATTTCGCGGGTAAGGTGGCGGCGACGCGACCGTTGAACGAACACAATAACGATAGTCCTGTTGGAATTATTAATAACGGTTATAATCGTAATCGCAAAGGTCAGGGAAAGTATAACGGCGAGAAGTTTAGCGAGGCCTATAACGATGATCGTACGCCGATCGCGTTTGTACACACCGAGGAGGAAGAAGTCACGGAATCTTATACGGTAATTGCGTCGAGCGCGAGTGATCGAGATAACGCGAGACTTTACGGGGACGATGTAAGTGCATTAGAGCGGAGTAAAAGTAGTCAAATTGCCGTGCCGATGACAGCGCGCTCTTATAGCCAAGGCGCGGCGACTGGTGTGCCAGGACGTTCGAGAAAATGGCCGAAATTGTCGGCCGCTGGTAACAGCGCGGGAAAAGGCACGGTACCGTTAGAAAGGCGGAAATCCGGTGATAAAAGCAACGAGAACGTAGTTAAGATCATCGCTGAGGGACGAAACGATACCGTGTCAAAAACGAACAGTCCAACGACGACGACGACAACAACAACAACAACAACAACAACGGCTAGGACTACAACGGAAGAAACGCAGTCTTCAACGCAGTTGCCACCACCGACTCAAGATACCTCTATGGAAGCACGTGAGTCTTGATTCGTTTACACTCGTTTGCCAATTTCGTTCGTCATGCCTTCTCTTCACGAATAGTTCCTGACACGAGCATCATTCGCTCAGCTAACATCTCGTATTGTTCTTCACATTGTATTCTGTTCTTCGCTCATATCTTGTCCACATCCCGTGCAGAAATTTGATGGCGAGTCCACAGATTGTACCACATCCCTAGAGGGATTTTATAGGGATGCCGCACGTAATGAAACGACATTGGAATCCAAGTGGATTTCGCACTATTTCCCGATTGACGTCGTTTGAAAAATTTTCATTTGCAATTTTCAACGTGAATTTGTTGGATTCCCCAATAAAATATACTTTAGTGATCCTGTAAACAAATTTATTGGGGAATCCTCAAGATGCACCGACATCTCTATATAGGGATTTGTTAGCGACACATAGGGAGTCAATTGGATTCTCCACTGTTCCCCGATGAACGCTATTTGAGAATTCTTACCATGTTCGAATTGAAAATATGCGAAACAGCACGAGAAATAATTATTTAAATTAAAAAAAAACCTTAGTATACCACGTCTTTGAAACGGACTAAAAATTATAAAATAATTTCTCCTAGCCCCATACAGATGCCTAACCCCGTACAGATTGTTCTGAAAATTTGTGATTGTGAATTTTTAATAGCTATGAAAATACTTGTAAGATTTAAAACGAAAAACGTGGGGCGCAAGCAATAGATAATTGATGCATGAATAGTTCACCTAAGTCACTAACAATTTTATTGGACTGCAAATGATAAGAACTGTTGTGTCAGGTTTCTCAACGACAGCTATTCCCTACACTCCTTACTATTATCTTTTGCATGCGCCCCACGTTTTTCGTTTTAAATCTTACAAGTACTTTAATGGCTATTAAAAATTTGCAATCACAAATTTTCAGGACAATCTGTATGGGGTTAGGAATCTGGATGGGGTTATAAATCTGTATGGGGCTAGGAGCAATTATTTTATACTTTTTAGCCTGTTTTAAGAACGTGGTATAGTAAAAAAAAATGTATAATTATTTTCTGCTTTTTACTCTTGTGTATGTGAAATTTTGCAATTGATTTTAAACATCTTGATGAGATTGTGACAGAGACATGTGGCAAATTTCAGGTTTATTTCAACTTCTCTTCACCTGATCATATCTGAAATAGAAAATTGTTATACCTACCTACCAATAATATATGAATCTGTTTAATTGTTATTTTTCTGAAATATAAAATAAAGACGCAAGCAAAATTAATTTTATAAGATTTTTATTTCAATATTAAAATTTATTTATATTTATTTTTTCTGTTCGTTTTATACTTTTTAGCCTGTTTTAAAAACGTAGTATAGTAAAAAAAATGTATAATTATTTTCTGCTTTTTACTCTTGTGTATGTGAAATTTTGCAATCGATTTTAAACATCTTGATGAGATTATGACAGAGACATGTGGCAAATTTCAGGTTTATTTCAGCTTCTCTTCAACTGATCATATCTGAAATAGAAAATTGTTATACCTATCTACCAATAATATATCAATCTGTTTAATTGTTATTTTTCTGAAATATAAAATAAAGAAGCAAGCAAAATTAATTTTATAAGATTTTTATTTCAATATTAAAATTTAATTATATTCATTTTGTCTGTCTGTTTGTTTGTTTGTTATCCAGGTCTGAGCTATGTTTAAAGTTTCAAGTCTCTAGCTCAGTCGGAAGTTAGTTTAAAATCGATTGCAAAACTTGTACCGAACAGACAAACAAACAAACAGACAGACAAGAAAGCAAGTTAATATTGCATTGTCTTCCACCTTTGAGCTATGTTTAATGCCTCTAACTTATCCGGAAGTTAGTTTTAAATCGATTGCAAAATTTTTACCAAACAGACAAACAGACAGACAAGAAAGCGAGTTAATAAAAACGAGGGTAAAAACTCGGCTTGTTGAAACATAACCTGCACGTCTCGTAAACGTGTACGTATGTGTTGATTAGGGTGATTAAAAAATATCGACAATTTTTTTTTCTTTTCCATTCTCCTATTCAGTAGTTGCAGTAAGGTGAAATAAGAAGCCTGTTAAAACATGAGCCCTTAATATTAATATTTAGAGGTTTCTCATCGTGATTTTCTACTTCCCATGCTAATAACATGGAGAAAATTTTGCTTGCTACTTATGACTTTTATAACAATGTCCAGAACATATTTTTATAGGGAATTTAACGCTTTCTAAAAGCTCTCTTATCGTTTTATGATAAATTTACTCTCTCAAAAGTTATTCAAGGTCAAAGTTGAATTTTTGGTAAATTTCAAGATTTCTTCACTTTTCCGGCGAAACTATCAGAATTATCACAAAATGTCATTTGGTCCTTTTTTGTAGATCATTTCATTTTCTATAAAATCACGTCATTAATTTATTTAAAAATGTAATAGTTTAATCTTTAACGGCTTTACAGATTAATTTTGTGGAGAAAATTTGCAATTTCCGTTAAATTAGATGCTTTATTAACCTAAAATAGAAATAAAAAGACGCCAATATTTATAAAGTTACTTTACTCAGCAGGCCCCTACCCCCCACTCTATGCCCATTCGCTAATAGGTATAACCTCACTTACCGTCCTAACCATGTCTTGAAGTAGCCTCCATTAAAATTGTACTTTCACTTTACGCGGTTACCGTGGGGCGTCGCTCTTATCGAGTCTAGAGTGGGGCGCCCCTCACGGTGCAAAAAAAAAAAACGGTAAGCGTCGGTCGCGACTTGGCAAAATAGATGACAGTTGACTGTAATTATAATAATTCTTTCCGATAAATCCTTTAGGATTCGAATTGGATTCGTACATTGGATTCTAACGAGTAATCCCGATTAGAATCCAATGTACGAGCGTGACGTTTTGGTATAGTGATCCAACGTGATGACCCATTGGATTCTTATCAGGAAGTGGGGACAGGTATGGGATCCCTATTGGGTCCCAACGTGACGTTTTGGTATAGTGATCCAACGTGATGACCCATTGGATTCTTATCAGGAAATGGGGACAGGTATGGGATCCCTATTGGGTTCCGCACGTGTAATTGCATTAGCATCAGACTTTCATCTTTCATTTCACAACCTCTCGTGCGGAAAATTGGCAATCCTAATACAATTTAGGGCCTTCAAGGGATTGTTTATGGATTCCATAATAGGATTGCCATAAAAGAGCCGGACCGGGCCCCTATTAGGGATTGGTAGGGTAGGTAGGTTGACTAAAACTATGGTCTAAGTATAGAGATCAAGTAAGGTCCTTTAAGGGGTGTAGTTGTAGATTCCCTAGTAGCGTTTTCCCCAATACTACTAGACTTTGCTATTATAAGGGCAAATGAGTATAAATTGCTTGACTAAACAATTTGTGGCATAATAATTATCGAGATCGATTAAATATAATAATTAAACTATGCATTTAATAGACGAGCTGTGATGTCTGGAACCAACACAATTCTAAGCCTCAAATGTATTGAAATAACATATTTCTTTTTCACAGTGCACACACACGCACGTACGCATATGGCGGTAATAATTTGTTATGAGGCACCGTTGATGCAATTTTAAAGGCCCTGGTTATTTTGCTATCAATGGCCCTCGGTAGCAAAGTGTGAGCGGCCACTGATGGCCCATGTGAGGCTTCCAGACTAGGGCCTTAATAAAGTTAGGGAAAATTGAGATGGGCCCGATCAAAGCCCGAACTAAATTCCCGCACGGGCTGGCACTCTCCATTTCACCCTGGCGTGCGAAATTCTGCGGTGTCGTTGGAAGTTGAAAAACAAAAGGAGAAGAAAAAGACTCGTTTAGTTATGCTCCTTTCGTCTTGTCCGTCGATCGTGTTCATGGCCCGGCGTTTGGATAGCAGGACCCTTGCCGTGAGCTTGCTCACATCAGCCGGGCCCAGGCTATTTTTAACTACTCGACAAAGTGAAAAGTGTTTCGTGTCCGACCGTTACTTTTTCTTCCTTCAATCCTTCGTATCGTCCTCGTTGTTCACCTCGCTCGCCCCCCCCCCGTCCCTACTTTGCGTATCCACCTTACCATAGTTGATTTCCTTTCCAAATGGCTTTTGCGTCCTCCTCCGTGATGCAAGGGCAAGACTGTGGCGCTGTCGGAGAGTATCACGCGCCACCTCGTTGAAAAAAGAAAAAAAAATCACTCAGGAATTCACAGTAGGATTAAAAAAGCGATGAACCCGAGCAGAAATTTGTTGGGGCGACCCCAGATCCTACCATATCCCTATAGGGATTCCTGGCATAGCGGGGGGGGGGCTAGGGTGGGCACGCCCCCCCCCCAATCGTTCCAAAATAATTGAAATCAAATAATCGATTCCCGACTAGAAATTTTGATCCGGCAGCCTGAAGACTGATCAGGCCTCGATCAGGCTGCAGTCCGGAATGCCGTAGTACGGCACGCCTGATCAGGGCCGGATGTCCACCGGATCAGTGAAACCGTAACAAGGCGTCCATGGACGCCGTGTTACGGCGCCGCACAGGCTACCTTACTACGGCCTGATCACGGTGCCTTTTTATGCCCGTACTACGGTTCCACTGATCCGGTGGACATCCGGCCCTGATCAGGCGTGCCGTACTACGGCATTACGGACTGCAGCTTGATCTGTCCCGTGTTGAAGCTGCCATATTTGAGAGTCTTGGCGGTGTATGCACACGGATATATGCGTTTTTTCCAATTTCCTGGCTGAAACAATAGTGCAAAATGGATCAAAAAGAGTCCCGAAAAAAATTATTGGGACACTTACGGGTTCGAAAGTGGCGTGCTGTACACGCAGAAAGAAAAAAAAACGGCTAACAGAAGTAAATTCTTCACTCGTACTAGGTGTGTATATATATATACATATACATTTTCATTTATATATTCTTTACTTTCAAAATTAACGATATCTATTATTATTTATTAACATACACAATATCTATTATTTTTGTAATGGTATTTTCAGAGCCAAGCGGAGAATTGCCTACAAATCTTGAGAATTGAGATTGCCTACAAATCTTGAGATGAATAATCAATCCATATATCGGAAGGACATCGAAAAATCGCTGGGCAAAATTATCAATGCTGCAAAAGATTGGGACGGTGCACGTCAAGCGAGGGCGAAGACTGTGAAGGAGTAACCGAAAGATCAAAGCGATAGTTTTGATCAACGTATTATTTAAACTATTATTAATCGAAAATGTTAAATTTAAACTGTTATTTGTCGAAGAACCAAAGATGTGAAGACTGAGTAATTTCTAAATAATATAAAAATAAAAATATAAGTGAGTTTATTATTGTTATCGAAATTATTATACATCATAAATACCAAATACCCCTTTTTTTAGTTTAAAAAAAAACTCTTAAAAAAAAGAATCAAAATCACGTTGAATTTTGCATCGGTGGAATGCAACGTTTTTTTTTCATTTTTCATTCGTTTATTTTGATCATCATTAAAAGCCTTTCTTTGTAAATTGAAGTCGTAAAACTTTAATAAGAATACGTAAAAATGTGTGGATTATTTTTAGTGCCTAATCAGGCAAAAAGAAATTCAGTGGTCAAAAAGTATTAATTTTAGTTGCATTGCTAACTTCGATGCTAACTTCAACGACATAAAAAAATATTGACATTTTTTTAAATGATCATAATATAAGCAACGAAAAAAAAAGAATTTCTACAAGTGTTAGGATGGCTAAGTAGGTAGCAGCGTTCAGCTCTAGAATTAGAAGATGTAGGTTCGAAACCGAGGCTAGACAAAAACTCTAATGAGGCAGAACACGTTTTAATCCAATTATCATATATGCAGCAATATAAGTAAAGCATATGGAAACGAAAAATACTACCAGAATATTTTTATTCATCATTTGTTGCCTTTTTTATTTTTCATTTCAGGCACCGCAGTCAGATCAGGGCCGGATCAGGGCAGTAAACGGCAGCCCGATCCGGGTCGGATGCCAAAAAGCGTTACACGCCTGATAAAGCCCTGATCCGGCCGCCTGTTCAGTGCCGTAGTACGGGATACGGATGCCGGATCCGGCCCTAGTCAGTCCCGTAGTAAAATTTCTAGTCGGGTTCATTTAATTTAAGTTTACCCCAAGCGGGCATATAGATAATGCAATAAAGCTTCGACACTCGCCTTCGTCGTAATTTGGTAATAAAAAAGTAAGGATTTCATTTCGTAAATTAAATAGATATTCCATTTTCATAATTAAGTCTACTGTGGGCAAAAGCAATTCATTAGATTTGCCAGGCGATACACAACCCGAAAAATCCTGGAAGATCAACATTTATTATCAAACAGTAGATAATATAATCGTAAATAAAAAACGCCGCTTTAAAAATCTACCGTTAACTCATGAAATTGATGCATTTTTTAAATTGGATATGAAGAACGGAGATGTTTTCGTCAATAATTATGGAAAAATCTTAATCATTGATACGTGGACCTTAAAAGCTGAAGCGATGGTCATGAAAAACATACTTCAATTCAAAAATGATAAAATGAATGCTGAAATTTTGAAAAAGCATAATAAAAAGGAGTACTGCCCTGACTTATATTAGATGAAGTAAAAAGTTCTGAGCGTTTTTTCGCTTTATTTCGATTATGAAATTAACATACTTAGGATTATCCGATTTAGATCAAATATGCGCCGTTTTGTTCGATAACTTTAGTCCACTTTGAAGGCAATTTCATAACTCCGCGATTGAAGAAGTCCTCGTCCCTATTGGTAAAAAAACTTGACCAGCTCATTTTCACAAGCCTCTCTTGAGGCCAGTTCCAACGATTCCGTTCTGATTATATGGACGTCGAAGATGAGGCACGCTCTGGTAGGCCAATCGTCGAAAATGTCGATAAAATCATGGAAATCGTCGAGTCGGACCGGCATGTGAGCACTTATTCCATTGCCCAGGAACTGAAGATTAGCCAGAAAACCGTTTGGAACCATTTGCATCAGGCTGGTCTCAAGAAGAACCTCGATGTAGGGGTGCCACACGAATTGACGCAAAAGAACCTTTTGGACCTAATTTATGCCTGGGATGCTTTGCTGAAACGTAACGAAACCGACCTATTTTTGAAGCGGATGGTGACTGGCGATGAAAAATGGGTCACATACGAGAACAACAGCCAAAAAAGATCGTGGTCCAATCGCGGTGAGCTGGTCCAAACGATCGCTAAGCCCGGATTAACGGCCACGAAGGGTTTGCTGTGTGTTTGGTGGGATTGGAAGGGAATCATCCACTATGAGCTGCTCCCATCGAGCCAAACACTCAATTCGGACCTCTACTGTCAACACCTGACCAGATTGAAGCTGGCGATCGACCAGAAGCCGCCAGAATTGGCCAATAGGAAGAGTGTTGTGTTCCATCAAGACAACGCCAGGCCGCACACATCCTTAACGACGCGCCAGAAGTTCCGAGAGCTTGGATGGGAGGTTCTATCGCATCCGCCGTATAGTCCAGACCTGGCACCAAGCGATTATCACCTTTTCAAGAATTTGCAAAATTTTCTTGATGGTACAAAACTGGCCTCAAGAGAGGCTTGTGAAAATGAGCTGGTCAAGTTTTTTACCAATAGGGACGAGGACTTCTTCAATCGCGGAATTATGAAATTGCCTTCAAAATGGACAAAAGTTATCGAACAAAACGGCGCATATTTGATCTAAATCGGATAATCCTAACTATGTTAATTTCATCGTCGAAATAAAGCGAAGAAACGCTCAGAACTTTTTACTTCATCTAATATTTGAGTACCTACTGAAACTGAAGGTTAAAGACTGGTAACTGGATGAAAGAATAATAAAGATTTGTTAATTTTTTTAAATATGACAAGGGTTTGATATTAATGTTATATTGAACGTGTGATTAAAGCAAGTTTTATATTTCTTGTGTGTTACGTGATTATCGTCTATGTAAAATTTATTTAAAAAAAAAGATGATCGTGATCAAAATCAGTTTTTGTCGGACCCCTCGTGCCCCCCCCCCCCCCCTAGAAAAAACGTTTCGCTACGCCAGTAGTTGGAATCCGAGTGGATTACGCGCTATTTCCCGAATCGCGTTATTTGACAATTTTTCATTTATAATTCTAAACCGGAATGTATTGGATGTTCCAAGAAAAATATCCTTTCGTGATACCGTGCACAAATTTATTGGGGCGTCCCACGATGCAACCACATCTCTATAGGGATTTGTTAGGGACATCGCAAATCGGGAGTCCTCATTGGGATTCAATTGGATTCTACACTGTTCCCCGATAAACGCCGTTTGAGAATTCTTACTACGTTCGGATCGAAAATATGTGAAAAGTCACGAGAAAAAACTCGGCGTATTGAAATTTAACTTGCACGCTTCGTGAGCGTGCGCGTGTGTGATGTTATTATGTCACAGTGCGGCGAAATAGATAACAAACGATAATTGTCGTGGATTTTCAGTGATGAGGTATACTTTTTTAAGTTAGCAAAAAGTTAGTCCAAAATGGGCGAATCCGGGATTTACAAGTCTAGATCATGTCGTACATGTTTAGCCTTAAAAACAGCTAATTTAATAATAAATTAACACTTAGAAATGTTAATTTCCCACTTTTAATAATAATTGAAGTCTAATTAGGCGATATTGGCGTGTGCTTGACTGAGATTTTGTCAGCGACTGTACATCTGTTTCAACTGTCCAACAAAAATAAATTCTTAATTTTTAAATTTAATTAATACGTTCAGATCATCTTATTATTATAAATAATTACCCAAAAACTCAATATATATTGAGTTTTCCAATGATTGCTATTAACTCGTCGTTAAAAAAGGCCATACTCCTCCCCGAGTAGAAATCCTGCTCCGGCTACAATAAAGGCCTGATCAGGCATCCTGATTTCTTTTTCATGCCTTGATCAGGATTTTTGATCAAGCCCTGATCATTTTTGTGACACTTTCCCTGACTTCGGTCTGATCAGGGTAAAAAATCAAGGCTTGATCAATGGAAAAGATCAAGGCCTGATCAGGATAGAACATCAAGGCTTGATCAGTGAAAAAAATCAAGGCCTGACCAGGATAGAACGTCAAGGCTTGATCAGTGAAACAAATCAAGGCCTGACCAGGATAGAACATCAAGGCTTGATTACAGTGCAAAATAAAGGCCTGATCAGGATAGAAAATCAAAGCCTGATCAGCGTAAAAAATAAAGGCCTGATCAGTGCAAAAAATCTAAGCCTGATCAGGGCTTAATTTTTCAAGGATTAATTGAATTGAAACATCATCGCCTAGTCAGGATGATGGAATGAACCTCTGCTGTGGATGTCCTATTTATTCCTGAAATAAAAAATACCACGCAAACCCAAAATAGAAAAAGACACAAATTACAAATAACGTTGATACTTTATTTTATAAACTAAATAGGAATCTTATTTATCACAAATTTTTCTTATTACTCTACTTTATCACACTTATATTTTTCTTATTACTCTACTTTATCACATGTTCTTTATGTGTAAAATAAATAAAACTTTGTTATATATTTTTTATATAGCAAAAATGCGAAATAGACTTTGAAAAATCGGTGCAGGTTACTTTAGAAAAAAGTGACCTGCACCGATGGAATCACATTTACTGGATCGAACTACACTGGGAACTTAACATTATTTGGTTGGCCTACGCTCTCCGGGCTAATCGGTATCGAAGAATGTGATGCCATCGGTGCAGGTTAGCCCGGTCAGCGTAGACAAACCAAATATTGGTAATGTGAATGTAATGCCCATTATGTCCGCAGTGCATTTCGAATTCGAAAATAGGTTATGTTTCACCGAAATGAATGGCTACACGTGCGCAACAGAAAAAATGCAAATAAACGCATGCAAGGAAACAGAAAAGTGTTGAAAAAGTAAGTAAAATAAAAATTTATTGTTGGAATATAACAAAACGGTATATACAGTTATCTTATCTCAAATAAATATCGCAATGACAACAATCGAGAACACGTCAATACGGAATGAAACGCACGAGATTACTGCCGCACTTTCGTCCGGTTATGTAGAAATATTGTCAGACTTGCTTGATATTTGATCCGGGCCTGATCACGTTGTAGTCCGGATGCCTTACTTAAGGTATGCCTCAATTTGCCTGATCCGGTCGGTGTCAGGTGATAGTCAGGCAACTGGATGTAGTGTTTCCTCCAGTTGCTTGATCCAGCTAGCTTCAGGCTATGGTCAAGTAAGTGGACTTACGGCTGCCGGAGCCGTAAGTCCAGTTGCTTGACCAACGCTTGAAGCTAGCTGGATCAGGCGAATTGAAGCAAGCCGTAAGTCCACTTACTTGACCATAGCCTGAAGCTAGCTGGATCAGGCAACTGGAGGAAACACTACATCCAGTTGCCTGACTATCACCTGACATCGACCGGATCAGGCAAATTGAGGCATACCTTAAGTAAGGCCTCCTTACTACAACGTGATCAGGCCCGGATCAAATATCAAGCCAGCCTGACAATATTTCTACTCGGGTCATTACTTTAACGAATTTCTCGACAATTACTCAGTCGATTTATTTGAAACTCAGCATAATCAATCGCTTGATAATAAATCTTCGTGATATAATATTTTTCGGAATTTACGGCGATTTAGTTCCATTCGTTTTGCAACCATTAACGTCTGCAGAAGCTGTTCTCCCATAAGCGCGATCATGTTAAATTCATATGTTTATAACTACTAAATTATTTATTGAAAAATTCTAAAATAATTAATGTATTATTTTATCAGAAAATATAATTCTTCAAATTTTCAAGAATTTTGGCGCTTTTTTAATATCCATCCAGTAATACCTTAAGCCATTTTCGCTTTTTTAAGGTCCATGTTGTATATTTATATATTTTATTTAGAAATTTTAACGTACAGAATATGATGGGATCCATCAAGAATCGTATCGGATTCTGTTCGATATTGTGAAAATCCTTTAGAATTTAAATTGGTTTTGTCTATTCCAATGGGGAATCCCAAGAAGAATCCTGTACTTTTAGTAATGAGCATAAAGTTTTACGTCGCGCTCGTTACTAAAAGTACAGGGATCCAATGCTCCAGGAGTACAGGGATCCAATTGGCATCCAGGGATTCCAATGGATCCCTATGAGGAAGTAGGTACAAGCATGAGAATCTAATTAGATCCCTACGATAAATTCTGCACGGGAAAAGGTACGGCCGTATAGCCGTCATCCTCGGCATTCGACATTGTCGTAATGACAGCCTCTCTCCAATCCATACCTCGACAATCCGAAGAAACCATAAACTGCTGCTTCCTCTTTTACACTTTTGGGGAAGATTTTCATATTCCTGTTGCATTAGCATCCTGTTGCATTAGCATTGCATCCTCGGCTATCGCCGTTGTCGTAATGGCAGCCTCTCTCCAGTCCATACCTCGACAATCCGAAGAAACCATAAATTGCTGCTTCCTCTTTTACACTTTTGCGGAAGATTTTCATATTCCTGTTGCATTAGCATTGCATCCCGGCAAACGACGTTGTCGCAATGACAACCGCTCTCCAGTCCATATCTCGACAATCCAAAGAAACTATAAATTGCTGCTTTCTCTTTTACACTTTTGGGGAAGATTTTCATATTCCTGTTGCATTAGCATCCTGTTGCATCAGCATTGCATCCTCGGCAAACGACGTTGTCGTAATGACAGCGTCTCTCTAGTCCATACCTCGACAATCCGACGAAACCATAAATTGCTGCTTCCTCTTTTACACTTTTGGGAAAGATTTCATATT